>JASCZW010010409.1:0-36882 GCA_034211315.2 Aedes japonicus
AGGCATGGAGTGTTGATAAACCGAGAACCAGAGAACTTTTGTCGACTTGCACCTGCATCCAAATCGTCCATATCCTTTGATAGAGATGCCGCGGCGTGGTATTTAATGCTCTGCCTTAGCTAACATAGCCTGACCTTTCTTCCTTCAGCACAGAGGCTCATGTTGTGTAGCCAATGAAAGAGCAGGCAAAGGTGTTAATTGCCTGAATAATTCAAGACCTTCCTTCGTTTTGAACGCATGCTTCCTGTTCGTAATTTACCGTTGAGCAACCGGATTTACCTGAATGCCTGAAAAAACAATGGAACAATCGATTTGAGGTATGCACACACTTAGAAAATTTTACAGTATTCGGTAATTTTTTACCGAACTTTCAACAGCTGAACGTTCGGTAATCCGATTAACCGGGTTTCGTTGAAATTTCACATTATTCAAAATTTCGGATTTCGTTGATTTTTTTGATGATTAAATTTGATTATTATTCAAGATTTCAAAGAGATAAAAGAACTGTGAAAATTCAAAATGGCGGCTACCAAATGGCGATTTCTCGAAACCATGTCAAGTTCCGGGCTTGAACAATTAATCCGATTCCGTCCATCAGTTAACTGTTTGAAAGTTTATAATCTTGTACGTGCGGCTTGAACTAAAACTTGGCATTAAAACTTAATTGTCTTATAATTTTTGAACACGGTTGAAATGAAAAAAATTAGCGAAAAATGAACACCATGCAATGAGTTTAAGATTAAATTGTCTGAAATTTAATTCAAGCCGTAGAAAATTTCAATATCTTTCAGAAATAATAACTATATTTGATTTTTGTCTACTACACGAGGCTTAAAGTTGTCGCCCCATGTTTTTCCCGCAGAAGCTTACGGAAATCGCAATTTTGTAGTCGCTATTTTGAATTTTCACAATATTTTTATCTCTTTGAAATTTTGAGTAATAATCGAATTGATTCGTCAAAACCGAAGTTCGTACGCCTTTTCAATCTCCCACAAAAAAATACAAACTTTGCCTTATTTTTGCCAACAACCAGGGGAGGGTTCCCCTTAATTGAATTGCGTATTTTGTTATTCGTTCTATTGGATCATACTGCTGGAAGGAGATTCTCTTATTCCGGCAGGTTTCGTGTAAGTGTCTCTGCTTACGTGCCTGCCAACCCTTGTTGGCTCTTCATACAGCAGTATGTTGAATTTAGAATGGTAACAAAGCATGATATTTCATTTAAGTGGAACCGCATGCAGGGCAATAACCACGCTGCGCTGGTGGCTTCCTACATACATACATACATACATACATACATACATACATACATACAAAACTAAACAGATGAACTGTTTGGTAAAAGTTTGTTATGTTTCTCTTCGTGCCCCAATGTCCACGTTTTAGTGGTGGTAGTGACCCATAGCGGGCATCAGATGTTTGCGAAGTTCTGTAGGTATGAGCTGATGAACAAAGCCAGCCTCAGGAAGCTTCATAGCTCATAGAGTGTTGAAGGTTCTCGGAAGTTCTTTACGCTGCAGATTTTCTCCTCATATAAATGAAACCCTTCAGCATACAGCTCGAGACCCAGGAGCTAAATCCTAGTTCTATCGAATTCACATTTCTCTGTGTTGAGAGTCAAGTTATTTTCTTGGAGGATTTGAAGAACCGAAGTAACGGACTGCCGAAACTCTTGTTACGGAGTATAACTAAAAATGAGAATTTTCTCTAAGAGCCAAAACAAAAAGAATTGTTTATAGTATGATGTATGATATGGACTACCACCCATTGTAGCACGGAAACTAAGTCCAGATTCTCAATGTTTTCTAATTCAAAAACGTTATTTTCATGTTGAACAAAAGTAAATCCATACTCTGCTCCACCCTGTTCCATGTAGTTTAAGGAATTTTTCGGGTGCGCAAATTGACAATTGTTGCACAGGCTCAACACTGTATTGTCGTTCCAGTTGAAAACTGGATTGATGGAATAGTGACATTCCAGTTTACTCCCGTTCTGTACGTTATACATTGTGTTGAAAGTAATGCACTGTAATCGGAAGGGGAGTTATGTTTGCATTTGAGCTGCAGTCCATGTGAATTTATAAATGAAAAATATTTTTACCACAATAGTACTATTCATTATGCTGCATTGTTTGTAGATGATCTTATTTATTATTTCAATTATTTTAGAGCAAATTAAACACTCTGTTCTTGTTAATTCAAGGTTCAGGACAATTATATATATATATATATATATATATATATATATATATATATATATATATATATATATATATATATATATACATATATGTATATATATATAAATATATATATATATATATATATATATATATATATATATATAAATATATATATATCTATATATATATATATATATATATATATATATATATATATATATGTATATATACATATATATATATATATATATATATATATATAATGAAAATTGATTACTAATTGATTACTACTAGCTTTGATAGCTTGTTTTTCTTAGCCCATTGCCCCTTATGTGCAGTGTGGATAGGCATCTAACTGATTACATGTTCGATTTTCATGTTGTTTTTGCATAGAACTGCACTTCGTTCTTATTGAAACTCCTTTTAAGAATTGTTTTCCTTTCTTCGTTGATTCTTGGTTTTCGCTATTTTATGTTTGTGATTTGTTTTCTCCTCCAAACGTTTCTTCATATGTCTTACTCGAATATTTATCCTTTTGTTAGCATATGCTTGCACGATCTTTCAGGTATCCCTGTAAATTGCCTTTCAACTTCGCAATGGATCGTTTTTCAACGTCATTTGTATTTCTAAATTCAATTTCCCAGTATTTGGCTCATTCTAGCTGTAGACATGATTGAAAAATGCGTCCATTTGATTATACATCCATTGGATGGCTAAGGAAGTCCTCTGAAAGAAAGGTCTTGAACATATTTCTCCGAGCATAGACCATTTTCCGACTCGTCCATACCACTTTCTTTTTTAAACCTAGCATTCAATTTGTTTGATTTAATGAAACGAAATCCAGGAATGATGATTGGATCCTATTCAAAATCACACATTCTGGAACATCCTGCATATCGTTACAAGCTTTTCGTTATGTTGCATTGTTACTTGGTCTGGCGTTGGTGCGCGATTATAGAGCGCAGTCGTTTTATTGTTTTTTGTTTGATATTTTGTTCTTCATTGATTCTAATGACAGGAACCATGGACTCAAGTATGGTTTCAAAAGTCGAATTTAATGTTAAACTCGAGATTAATCCACCCATGATGCAGGTTTGATTTGCTGAAATTCATCGTGTTGTTATGGTTGTTCTTGTTTATAAGGTTCTGCTACTGTGATAGCATCACAAAGCAATTTGATGTTATACTCCGGATTTTCATCGTCCATGCATGAAGGTTCGTTATCATGCAAAAAAGAACTTTGAAGTTGTTGACCGAATGACGTCAGCTCAAAGAAGTCTGAATCCGTAATGACATTGTTTGATCAGGCGTCGGATTCCAGATTGAAGAAACAGCTAAAAATGAACTAAGCATTCTAACTGTATTGTTCTTCAAGAAGACAAGAAGAATTACTTACCATCTCGTTATCGGTTGCGTCGTTTAATGTCTGGATCATGCATGTTATAAAAATCGCCTTTTGAAAATGATTGGAGCAAATAAAAAGTGATTTGTTGCTCTGCTGATTCTTCGAACCACAAAACAACTACCACTTTCTTCTACGACCTTCATCCTTCGGAAGTGCGTGCGATTTTACGGAAAGGCTATACTTGGTGATGCCGTAACTTGTTGCGGCTTACTTTTTCACTGCACATCGAATCATTATTCTATCAATTCATGCAAAAAGAGGACAAATTATTGGACAAAAAATAAAATGCTAATCACTTTCTTTAGGGAAATCAAATATAAACAAGGAGATTGGCGTCACCACTTCGATGACTTTCGATGATTTTCTATGCGGTGCATAAACAATACCATGCGACACTAATACTAGTATATGTTTCATCATTGCAATATTTGCAAGCTCCTTGGGGCGGACCTTATATAAACGTGATGGAGTTGAGCCCAGTGAAAATAATTTGCAGCGTACATTTGCACGAACAAACCAAGTGAAAGAAAACAACGATGACGGAAGATCACTCAATTGTGATTACTAAAAATAAAATAACCGAATACTGTAAAATTGTCTAAGTGTGTAGTTTTTCAAAATGTCTGTCGTGAACTTTGAAAAATATCTGTAATTGTCTATTTTGAAAAATATCTGTATTTGTCTGTTCCAAAAATACACATAAATTACATAGTTGGTTGCAGTAACTTGATTGTTAATTAATTGAGTTGCATTCAAATTACTTCAACTCATTTAAAACAAGTTTGCTGCTAAGGTATAGTTTCGGTTGGGAGAGGGAGTGGCTGGGTTATATTCTATTTGATAGCAAGGTGAAGAATGGTTATTTCGCATACATAAGTTAAACTCGTAGTATCATGATACATTGGTTCCGAGAGCCTTATAAATTTACTTAGTCTGCTTATCAACTGTCATAAACTTTCTGGAGAATCTCTTATTTTTTAAGAAGTCTTGACCTTTTCAAATTTACACATATTCTCTGGTTTTTTCTTATTTTGTAGCATTTCACGAATGCATTTAAAAATGGACTGATTTTTGCGATTTTGCATGTTTTTGATTTAACAATATGCATGATGAATATGCATCGCCAATCATAGCAACCCTGTTGTGTACAAAATTGGTGCAGCCATTGCGAAAACAGTCAAGCCACTACATTCAATGGTTTTTTCGGACGGCCGGCTCCATACCGGAGTAAAAAAATTAGATTTTCTGTCCGCCAGATATAGCCGATTTGGCGATCAAAACATCCTCTCCTTTCTGGAGAAAGGCATAGTGCAGAAGTACCAAGGTAATATGTTCATCATTATGCGAAAGCATCAATCGAGCCCGGCCGTGTCTGAACAGCAGGTAATCACCCAGAAGGAGCGACTTTGCGTTAAAACGCGACGTTGCGGCCATGATGGATGCCGAAACCAACTTGACGGCAACTACTGGCAGTGGACCGGGTACTTTACGTCTTCCATCAAGAAGGCAAGCGTTGACGTGAAATGTATCTTCAACTCCAAGTTCGCAATAAGCGAGAAGGGAATGCCCAAGTGGTAATTTTTTGAGGTAATTTGCTAAACATCGATTTTTGTGGTAATTTGCTGAACATCGATTTTAAAAAGCTTGAAAGTTCGGTCAGAGTGCAATGGACTAAGCTTGTGTGTCTGTTCCTCTGCTCTTGTTCCACGGCACTAGTTCATAGTCTGACCATATGACGGAATGATGTTGCAATAGCAAATAGAAGGTCAAACCGAAAAGGGTGGGTTTATTCAAAGTATGACTTAATTGGAGGCATGAAAATAACTTCTTCTTGAAAAAAGCAAAGGCTTACACTAACAGTAATAAATACAATTTCAAACTGTCCAAGCATATCAGATATGTAGTTTGAGCGAATAAAGGGTTATTTTCGAAATCAAAGTTGAATAGAGAAAATTCAAAACATTGTAAATGTCGTGTGTCCAACAGTGCACATACGAGAGGTCATGTAATGGCGAGCGATTTGTTTGTCAGCTGCTGTGTAAAACCAGGCATTAATAGCGCTGGCTGCTTCCTGTGTGACCAGCGGAACTCCACAGTTAATATGGCGTTATTAACAGTACCATGAGTTGTAACACGTCTATATTAAATAGAATCAGAAGTACCCTCCATGTTTCAAATTTTCACTGCGTGGAATTCGTTTCTTTGCGACTTTGCTTTTATTTGTTTACAGATTATTGGTTGGCCTGTTTACTCTTGCTCATATCGGCTATTGCAGTATCATAAAATTATGCTCCCATCTCCATGTCTAGAAATAAAACAGCCTTATGTATAAAACATTGAAATATGAAAGTGGAATGAGACAAAGTTTCCAAAGGCCAAAGTCTTGACTGGATACAGTTTCGTTTTTTCTTTACAATCTGAAATAATTTCAAAATCAAAATCAAAATCAAAAGCAATTTAAAGATTACCAAGCTCCTATGTTGCCTATTGGCTTAAGTCAGAACAGTGTCTACAGACAAGCTTGAAAGTCTTTCTTTTCTATAAACCAATCCCAATATGTAAGCTTTCTCTTCTTATTATTTACAGTAAACTCAAATCCCATTGCCATCGATGCGACAGATGTTCTCATTTCCCTAAAACATTCCCTTTCACAACAAACGCATCTCAGTGAAAAAAGAATATCTCTAATTTTTAATCAATTATTGATAGACGTGATGCTCATTTAATCTCTCTTTGTTTATGCCATTTGCTCTGGGTGGTGGAAAGCGTGAAGCAAACCGTCACTCACTGGTGCGCACCATTAACCTTATCCCGACAAACGGCGAACGACGACGGCGAGGACGACTCCTGGGACCACCAACCATGACAGTCAGTCAGCCAGCCAGCGCCCAGCATCCGTTATCTCACAGTTGAATAAAATCGAAGGAAATAGAAAAAGAAAAAAAACCTCTAGGATTTGACGCAAAAAAAACAACAACCTTCCCGATAGCATTACTCATCTATTTAACAATGGGAGGGTAATGAAATATTGAAATAAGTTTTTTTTTTTCGTTAATTTTAACTTCAATTTTTAAGACCAAGTTCGGCCCGAAGCGAGATATTAAAAAAAAAAACTGAATAATCCCATTTGCTCATCCACAGGCCTACTGCGAGTTCTGTGTATTTATGATTTTTTTTTTTTACTTCTTATCCTAACTGTGGCTCACTCAATCTAGTGAACATGACGCGCGCCTCTCGCAGGGCTCGATGTTGAGCCCCTCACCCTACCGAGCGGAGGAAGATCGAACCGAGGGAGATAATTTCAATTCATTCATGTTTTTTTTTTTTGCTCCTCCTGCCTGGCAACAAAATTGTACGGCCGAGGTTATGCTGCATTTGCCCCGCGAAAGTGTGCCACGTCGAGGAAGGAGCCTGGCGTTGTAAATTTGTCCTATCACTCGGAAGGAGACTCCGAAGGGATTTGAGGGTCAACCAATGAGAGTTGCAGAATGGGAGCAATTTTTTAGGTAAATATGAATTATTGATGTGAGTTTTTTTTTTCCGGTGGTGGCAACGTTCGTGTTAGGGGTGGAAGGAAGATGAGTTTTGTTTTGTGTTTAGGTTATTTTTTTGCTTGTGCCATTCATTTAATCGCCAATTGTTATGGGTGTAATAAAAATTTGTAGCACGTGGTGGATTTGTGGAAGTTATGAGTTCGAAGTTTACTGTATGCGTGAGTAATGAGACGCACAACGGAGTGTAGGAAGACATATCTTTTTGGCAATAATTACTATCTGAGGCAATGTCTCAAGGGTAGAATAAACCTACCGCTAAATAAAGATGGCCTAAGTGACTGCTTCTGTTGTTGCCAAGCTAAATTTTAATCATGAAGTTTGCAGTTATAATCAATCGAATATGGTCATCGAAAATGAATTCGCCTCATATTGATTTCTAGAATACCCATGTTGCATGATACTCGAATTGAACAATTCTTCCGTAACCTGTAAGTCAAGTTGGATCGAACCTTGCGGAACTCATACAGGGATTTAGACAAGATTCTGCATTTAGTTTCCCAGAATCCTGTACAAATACTCAGGAACGTTGGAGCGAGTTGGCGGTAGCCTCCCAATTGGCGCTATTGAACGCTTTTCTAGTGTTAAGGGTGACCGCTGCACAGTAAAGCTTGCTTCAGATAGAATTGGAACAAAAACAACTGCCTGTATTTCAGTTATTTATTATTGAATTCAAGATCTTTTTTTATAACGGCTCATTAGGCGGCGCACACCTTCTTCGTCCATCGTTTTAGCAATTTTATTCCACCAGGTCTTCATCTGATTGATGTCTTTGACAACCTTTCCCTTTGCCTTGAGTCTCCTCTTCATGATTGCCCAGTATTTCTCAATAGGGCGGAACTGGGGGCAGTTGGGTGGGTTAAGGTTTTTCGGAACAACCTGGACCCCTTTCTCTGCATACCATTCTTGAACGACTTTGCTGTAATGACAGCTTGCCAAATCTGGCCAAAACATTACGGGATGGTCGTGGGATCGAATGAACGGCAAAATTCGTTTTTGAAGACACTCTTTTTAGTATAGTTCCGACGTCATTGTCTTATTTGTAACGAAAACTTTCGTTTTTTTGCCACATCTGCAAATGCCCTGCCAAATCATGAATTTTCGTGCAAATTTGTCGGCAAAAACAAATTTAAATTTGGCTGGAACATCCCCCCGAGCCGTGGCCAAGTAAAATTTTTGACCTGGGATTTGCCCGAAGTCAGCCTTGACATAGGTTTCATCGTCCATCAGAAGACACCCGTCGAACTTGGTCAGCACCTGGTCGTATAGCTTCCGAGCACGGATTTTGGCAACACTATTCTGTTTTATGGTCCGATTTGGCTGTTTGCTAGCTCGATACGACTTGATTCCTTCCCGGAGTCGAGTTCTCCTCAAGGTACTATGAGCAGCACCGAATTTTCTGGCCAAATCACGGTCCGACAAATTGGGATTCCTCTTAATCGGCTTCAAAATCTTACCACGCAGTTTCCGGTCGACAGTTCCACTCCGACGATTGGCTTGAGGCTTCTTGGCTGCCGTCTTGGTTATTGATAGAATCATCCCCCGTTGACTTGCCTTTCTGGAAACCAAACTGGTTGTTTGACAGGCCGCATGGACTCTCCGACAGCCTGTTGAGGATAATCATCTCAAGGCTCTCGCTGTCTATGGGAGTAATACGAAAGTCTGGTGTTCTCAGGCATCTGGGAGACGCCCCAGGCATCTCTACCCTGAACATCTCAGAAGCTAGCAAAATAACCGTCTTGATGGCCTGGTTCAAGATACCTTCTGATCCTGGCGGATTGTACACCTTAAATGAATTTGCGATCCGTGGAGCCGTTGTGATTACTCATTCATTTGTAGATGTTCGGCGTGTTTGCCGACCATCTTTCCACCGTAATGACAGCGGTTTGGTTTGGGATACTGGAATCTTTAGCGTGGCCTTTGTGGTGACCCGCGTCCCTCGACGTTCTGTTCTTTCGACGTCCGACCAGCTGTCTGCCGTCTCTGCGTTGCACGACAGTATGTTCTGCAGAGATTTGCGATCGCCTCTAACCACCTGACCTCCCATTTCCCTAGTTTGACTACCCTAGGGATGGTTGCATTGCACTCGTACTAGTAACGCTACGAGCTGATCGCCACATGAATCCTGAGTTTCCGAAGAATCCGCTCCCGCTCAAGCACCTCTTTGAATCCTGCGTTGTGAAAGTACGATGTCCTCCATCTGCGGATGAATGGAGAGGATGAGTGCTCGTCCCACCGCATGCTGCCTTGTATTGTGGACGGTACTATAATCAACCCCAAGTGATCGCTATGTGTGCAGCCATCCTCCACCCTCCAGTTGCCCGACAGCTCAGCGCTGCAGAACGTCACGTCGATGATCGACTCCGTTCCGTTTCAATGGTGGATACTCTTGGCATCTTGGTACTGGCCAGGTTTACTTTGAGTCTAGCCAGGGCATCAGAATCTAGCCCCTTGTGTTGGCAATGCGACTACTCCACTCCAGCGCTCACGCGTCGAATACACCCGATATATTCAACGGCTTGTGACCAGTCAACTCCGTTGTCACACGATTGATCATCTGTGTAAACTAGGCAGCGTTTAGCAGCTCCAAAAGAACTTTCACCTTAGGTACCCCAAAGCCCTCGTGGTAAATACAATCTTCTAGACTGGGTAAATATCCATCATCCATATCCGCAACCCAGTTGTTGTTATCGATCGGATATTATGACAATATCCATCGCCGACTTGCAAACTGCCTGAGTAGATGAGCTGCCTCGCAGTGGTTCTGGAGCAGATATCTGCACTGCTCCGTTAACTTCTTGGTTTATCCTTGTAGGTCGCGCACTCTAGGCCCTCTGTCACGTGTTTGTCATCGGCTTTCCCAGCACACGTCAGGCATTTAAGGGGCTCTTTGCAATCTCGAGCCTTGTGGCCACCCCTCCGACCTTTCGATACGGGTTAGTCCTGTCTGGGCCTTTGCACTCCCAGGGCATGTGTCCCCTCTCTAGGCATCAAAACCATACCTTCAGCGTCAAGTGAACCACTCAAAAAAAAAGTGGGCAAACAGACCATCCCACCTTAAGCTTGGCCAAATTAAGAGTCGAGTAAACTTCGCCCAACCGAGGTATCACTTTCATCATTCTAACGATTCAATTGTGATGCTGTGAATAAAGCTCCAACAGTTTCAGTAAGAGTATCACGCACTTCTTAACAACTTATCATGTAGAAAGCTTCATAAGTATTTTGGGTTATTCGATTGGTTTGAGGGAGATTCTTATGTTCCCGCGGATTTTGCGTAAAGGACTATGATAACGACTTCATCCCACCGGCCTTTCATAGAGCGTTACTGTGAATACAAACCGGTAACTCAATTGGATCTTGCTATTGAGTGGAGCCGCATACATGACAAGGTCTTAGAAGGTATGGTGTCTACCTTACATACATACATGCACAATTCGGCCACTGACAGCCATATCGTGGCCTCCTGAGTCTCAAGTGGTCCTTTTGCACCTATATGGCTGTTGTGCCTACCTTGACCTAACATTGCCCCATTGAATCCAAGATCACATTCAGTCTTTACACTGAATAGACATCTACATGACTAGGGTACGCACCTCCATTCATTCTTCAAAGGCTTGTTCGGGAGGCTTCTTATATGCCAGGCCCCTAAGCTTAGAGTCCGTCAGCCCCTAAGCTGCTATCTCGGGAATCATCTCTCCCGTGCGAGTACGGAGTATACTCATCAGGTCGGTGTCCAGACCCGCGAGCTCCGCATCTCCACCTATTGCCTTTAAGGCCTCCGAGCACTTGGAGTCTTTGGTCTTCACGATTAGGGTCTCTCCACGGTTCTGCTTCCGTGCCACTTTACGCCTACTTTGTTGCTTTTCCGTGTCATTTTTTCGGACTTTTGTCCAGGGCGTTTTCCTACTCCTTTGCCGGTCATTGTTAGTACCTTGTTTTGAGCTTGTGTCAGCCTAACCGTAGCCTACATTTGGCGCTTGAGACTTTATTGGTGCATGAGTTGGACCTGACGACGGGGCCACCCCTCGACCGCCCATTGTCGCCTATGTCCAGAACTGACCAGCAGATTCTTTGAAGCGTCGGCTACCACTTTCCGGAAACTATCTCGCTCACTTGAACGTCCCTGCTCCCATAATAAATGAGGTGAGATCTACCACTTAGATATGCAGCCTGCACGGACCTTCGGCTTCAACGAGTTTTGTTGCAGGTGCTGGCTGATGTTGCTACGCGTCAACGCGAAGACGATGATAGGCCCTGGCTTAGAATCCACGTGATGAGCATCACAAGGTCACCATCGTTTTTCATTTACCATTTGTCAATTATTAGTCAGCAGTCAACCAGGCTAAGGCCGGGGTAGCATCTTCTGCACACAGAAGTTGTCTCAATTCAATTCGGTCATTGGCTGTACTTCACCAGCCTGGCAGGTCTTGCAGATCCGTTTAGCTTTTTGCGGACCTGTATAGTTAGCTAGTACGGACCAGTGCAGCTCGAGTTAGGAACCAATTGAGCTCAAATTGTGGAAGAAGTGTAAGGACCTGATCGAAAACAATTGAGTACCGATCGAAATCGACAACGAAAAATGTACTCCGATGCATTTCCAGAATGCTAGCGGATCCGATTATTCTACGAATACAGTCGCAAAAACTAGCTAACTATATCGGCTAACGCCATGAGAACGCGCATTGCTGCGTGTTATTTTTTATAATGCTGGGAATCCAATTTGAACCGATTTAAACGAATCGTAAGGATGCTCTTGGAGCCACTTATAAAGTGTGATGGTGGTTTTTATGAAGATGGAGCCACTCACAAAATGAGGTAGTGATTTACATGCTCAGGATGTGGTGGCACCGCAATTATGGCGAACTAGTATTATAGAGCACAGTTAATTGTGATCTCCACCACCAAAATAATAAATCATCGACGCAACCATTCACAGTCGATGCTCTAAGCAAACTCGTTTTTTGCGAACTGTCCATTTTTACAACTGCATCCTACAAACTCTTTTACCACTGTAACTAATACTTGCATCAAGCAGGTAGAAGCTTCCAAAGAACAATCTATGCTAATCGATTTAAAACAACTGTCGAGAGCACAGCAAGCAGCAGCAATATTCAACAAAGGTTAGTTTCAGGCTATCGTTTCAGGTTGCAGCAATAGTCTTTAGGATGGCTTATCGGACAAATACTAGATTTACTCAACGCACTAATTTGAATTCAGCCTAATTTAATTTTATTCTAATTGATTTTACCGTACTACAATATTCTTAACATTAATTTGACTTTCACTGTGTACATCTTCACAGGATGACTGTTGATTCGATGATTCTGATGACGTCGCTGCCGCAGAAAAAGAGGATAGCTAAATCTAAATTTGTGCGTTTGTAGCTGTTGATCAACGAGGGGTTTTGTGATGTTTTCGCTGAGGAACAGATGGCGCGTCGATGTACTTTCGTGGTCACGAAACAATAAATATTGAGGGATTTGGTCAAAATAAAAGGCCGTGGATACATTTCGTGCCTTCTGGCAACTTTATGCTTCTATTGATGTCCAAGCTCATCGATTCAACACCAACCGGGGGAGACTTGTTCCTATAGCCGATGAATTCATTATCTCCAATCTGTCCCTACTAATCGCTATGTTTCGTGATATTATGAACGGATCATGACGATAGAAACTACGTAAGGTAGAAGTTTACCTCTTCATCGAGATCGACAGATCCGGTATGAGCAGGTGCGTCCATCGACCGTTCTCCCCCGTGTCCTAATCTCGTTGCCATTCCGCCATCGACTCCGCTCTCACCAGCTTCCGAACTCCTCTGGTATTTCTCCGCTGATAGCACTCATTGTCCTCCGCGAAAATGATGCCAATGGGGATCATTCCGGCAATGACGCATACTGTCTCCGATCAAATAGTTCTGTTCGCACTCACGACTCCCATTGCCATGAGCCTTAAACACTGCTCAACTTTGCTCGGTTTCACTTAGTTTCCAGCGTCGATGTATCGATGTATGATACACTAGCCAGTAGACACCGCTTACTACTGCTTGGTCCGTAGCTCACAGGCATAATCTACGTAGCTGTTGAAATTTAACCGACCGTCGATCATCATACCCAGAGACTTCAGCAGCGCACTTCGAGGCAATGGTAAGCCCTCCGATGACGATTTCTGCTTGCTGTACCGCTTTGCAGTTGCTAGCCATCAGCACCGCCGTTTTGTGGTGATTTATCTGCAGCTTCGACCCCTTCATCCAATTTTCAATTATGCCGATTGGTTTGGTTGCCAGCATTTCCACTTCTTCAAGTGTTTTGCCTTCCACTGATAATACAATGTCATTTGCAAAGCCAACGATCACCACGGCTTTGGGAAGATTCAGTGCCAGCACACCATTTTAATGTTCACCGATTTCCGCCCCACAGAAGTCTCGTAGATCAGCACCCGGTTCTGAAAGTAACTCTTCAGAATTCTACACTGGTAATCATGGACCCTCATTCTATGCAGCAACTCGGCAATATCCTCCCAGTTGGCGCTATTGAAGGTGTTCTTAACGTCAATCGTTACAACAGCGCAGTATCGATCGCCTCTCCGCTTCTGTTAGGATGCCTTTACGGCTGTCTCGACCGAATGTCAGCTACCGTAGACTTCCCTTTTCAGAAACCGAATTGCATCCTGGATAGCCACTTCTTGCTCTCAATAAATTTTGTCAGTCTGTTCAGGATGATCCTCTTCAGGAGATCCCCAAGCGTATCCTATAGACATATTGGTCTATACGATGCTGGATCCCCGGAAGCTTTCCTGACTTCGGCAACAACACTATTTAGTATTTTCCACCTGTCCGGGAAATTGCCTTTCAGACATTTCTGTGGCACAGCCCTGAACATGTCCAGTATGCCTTGATCGCCACTTTTAGTGATTCCATTTCGCCACAGCCACGAGCTCCTCATTCGGGCAAAGTCCATCTATTATAACCTTTAGTTTTGCTGGACATAGCTCTGTAGCCATTGATGTGCCCGTCGTCTTAGGGGTTAACATCAGCACAGCTCCTTGTAGCACTGGTCTTGTCTTCCGTTTTAATTCGGTCCTGGCCACTCGGAACACCACCCTGTGCACCTCTCTGTCTGCTGCGGTTTTAGCTCTCTGGACACGTCTTCTGGCTCTGAGACAACTAGCGCAAAGCATGCTGAGTTGCTCATTCCACCAGTAAGCTGGGCGCCGATTGTTCATCGGCTCCAGATTTCTTGGAATGTTTGCGTCGCATGCCCTTACTAACCTATTCGTCAGCTCGTTCACGTTCCGGTTCGACTGTTCGTTGTCGAACCGAAGTGCCCCAACAGAGTGTTCGTTTCGAAAGCTCTCGTCAGTCCCGTTCCACTCACAACTTTTAGTCCTCGTATTGTGACAGGATTAAGATAGCCTAAATATGTAAACCAACGTTAAAGAAGAACTATCGTTTAAGAAAGCGAACGAACTAATACATTCACTTCGTCCTTTACTTTACGTCGTGTAAGTCAACAGAAACTAATCTGAATAATGTTTTCGAACCGTGATGTAAAGCTTCCCGTGTCATTGGGTTTTGATGTTCATTTTTAAATACACTGTGGTGCAAAATTGATCGGACAAGAATATCATTTTGTTAAAGTAGGTGATTATATTCAGAAATAAAATATGGTCAATAGTTTATAAGTTCATTTTTCTTTTTTTTGAGATTAGATTTTTGGCATTTTGATTTTAAAAACATTATAATATTTCATAAACAAAATTATATAAATAAAAAGATTCATTTGTTAAAATGATCGGACAAGATGTAGTAATTACATTTTTCGGTTAAATAATTAAATAATTTGAATGTTTCAATAATGTGTATGTCCTCCTTTGTACTTGATCACTTCTGTCAAGCGTCTTTGGCATAGATTCGACCAAGTATTGCGTTGCTTCTGGACGAAGAGTGTTCCATACAGCTTCAATCGCCCACATTAATTGCTTTCTGTTTCTTTTTGCAGTTCTCGTTCAATTTCATCGAATTGATGCACGATTGGGTTTAAATCTGGGCTTTGGGGAGGGTGATCCAGCACGGTTATAGTTTTTCCAGCCAAATACTCTGTCACAAGCTTCGACTTTTGCTTGGGGTCATTGTCGTTCATAAATACAAAGTTGCTGCCCAGTCGATATTTCCTGGTAGATTTTCAGACGTTACGTTCCAGGATATCCCTGTAGTCTTCCTTGAATATTATCCCTTTGATGAATTCCATGGTGGCCACTCCAGCATAGAACATACCACTCCATACCATAACTGATCCACCGCCATGTTTCACAGTTCTACGCATATTTTTTCTTTCTAGAGCGGTCCCATCAGTTCTCCAAACTCTAACACGGCCATCTGGAGCTCTGACGTTGAACTTACTTTCATCTGTCCATAATACTTTTTCCAGAACGACATCGGCTTGTTAACATGCTTCTTGGCGTAGACCAAACGCTTCACTCTGTTCTGCTCACTGATGAATGGCTTTTCCCTAGGCGTGCGACTCTTGATTCCTTTTTCGTTCAAGGCTCTAATGATGGTGAACCGACTTACAGTTTTGTCGACGATGGGTTCCAGATCGGCTGCCAACTTACCGCCACTAATGAACGGATCTTTTTGACAGCTTGTGCAAATGTTGTGTTTGCTGTGACAAAATTGGGGACGACCACATCTGCGACGATTTTCAATGCTGCCGGTAATTTTTTGTCGGGAGATGATGTCCCGATACCGTAGAATTAGAATACCAAGAGGATTCAGCAATCTTCCGAACCGTTTCCCCGCGTTTATGAAGTAAAATAACATTACTTTGTTGAGCTACCGATGTTTCCTTCCTGCAGGCCATTGTGAACTTTCAACTTCTGGTAAATTTGCTAATAAGCGTTTTGCAGTAGTATTTGTGAAATCAAAAATCGTCTCTGCATTAAATCATACACTCAAACTAGTTTGATAATATTATCGTTTGTTTATGTTACAATTTCTATGGTTTTCCGGTGACTTATGCACACTGTTTTTCAAGATATTCACACACAAAAATTTCACAAAAAAATCAAACATGGCAGATAATTTTTAATAGTGAAAATGAATGTATCAAAGAAAAACGAATATTGAAAAGCAATAAAATGGAAGGTGAAAATTAATATATTAAGTTTTATGAGCGAATTCACGAAGCTATCAAATGTCTCCGATCAATTTTGCACCACAGTGTATATATAAAGTTCAATTGCTGAGTGAAACGTTCCATTTTTCCACAATAAAGTCAATGATTCGGTCACAAA
Organism: Aedes japonicus; assembly: GCA_034211315.2. Lineage (NCBI taxonomy): Eukaryota > Metazoa > Arthropoda > Insecta > Diptera > Culicidae > Aedes > Aedes japonicus. Next base: position 16,429 of record JASCZW010010409.1, read on the forward strand.
GAAATCTTCATAACTATTCGTTAACAATTAGTCCAAACTGCTGTGTTGTTGATTTTTTTAATGCGATTAATTTGATTGTGACCCAAACTAGACAAGCTTTGTCGAATTAGGATGCATTCATTTTCATAGTTCGAAGTGAAGTCAGCGTTGATTAAAGTGCCGCCATAGTTTTGAAGCATCATTTCACCACCATCCAAGAAAGTGGTTCACCCTATCAGAAAGCAGAAACTAGCTTCAATTTAAGCATCAAATTCCAAAACAAAGCAGAAGCAGGCTCGAAACAATAAATTTCAAAATGTTGTTATTGAAAATAACAAGTTATGTTAAGTTAATTCTGTGAACCATTGAACTTATGCGATATATTTTTTTTTATTAGGATAGTTATCATCATCGCTGTGGTCACCAGCGATGCGCAGCAGACTCCGATGACCAAGAAACGATGGAAGTTAGCCAACACCAAAGCGGAGAAAAATGCGCTGCTTTCTGCGGGTGTGAAAATCAGACCCAGTCCCGACCGTGGCCGAGAAGGAGCAGAAGAAGAAGAAGCTCCACAAAAGTTCAAAAACAAATAAAATGTAACTGAAAGATTATCATAGATTAATTTCCGGAATAAATTAAGAGAAGCAGGCCTACGGAAGACGCCCCACCAGCGCTGCAATCATTGTCAGGTGCGAATAAAACAAAGGAAAAACACTACCAACATTAGAGTTGCCGGAGGCGCGCACACATACTCGGAAGGTGGCACAATGACGAATGGGCTGGCTGTGGCAAGCAAGAGTTCCCTTACCAGATCCACACAGCTGGAACGGGCCAACGACGAGGCGCGGGTTTTGTACAGCTATTCAGCCCTCGTCCGTACGAAAATGCATAACATTTTTCAACTCAGTAGTTTTTCGACAAAATCTGCTTAATTCGATGGGTTTCTTTCTTTTCCCGCTTGACGTGGCTCTTTGTCTTCATTTTAACACGATACTGTTACATCTGGCCGTTCAAAGGGGGTTATGAATGTGCCCTACAAAACACCTCGCCATTAGTGTGTATAGCGAAATTGAGTGCTTTATGAATAAAGAAATCCGAATATTGACGGATTGAAGTCAATGAGCGTTTCGAAAGGAGGTGATTCGATTAAGGCAAGCCCTGCCTTTTTCGCGGTCGAGTGAATAAATCGTGGCATTCTTTGTTTCAAAACAGCAGGACAATGTCAATAATGATAATAATAACAGCCTTGCTGTGCGGTCGTAGAATCTGAAAGTTAAAATCAAAGGTAGGTTTAACCATGGGCAAAAATTCACAGGAAGTCGTCCAGACAATCGCGATTGAGATATTATAAGAGCCGGACTTTCACTTGCCCGCAGGAAGAGAACCACTCGCGTAATGAAATTGAACAATGTAGCTTTAATTAATATTAATTTCAACACACTATTAATTAGCAATCGTCCCAGGTTCTCTCCGACTGATGATGGCAATAAAGTCACGCATGTGTCTCCATATAAAGCTGAGTTCCGCTTACGATATCCCTCGTTGTTAGCATTGATTTTGCTCATGGTTAAACCTACCTTTGATTTTAACTTTCAGATTCTACGACCGCACAGCAAGGCTGTTATTATTATCATTATTGACATTGTCCTGCTGTTTTGAAACAAAGAATGCCATGATTTATTCACTCGACCGCGAAAAAGGCAGGGCCTGCCTTAATCGAATCACCTCCTTTCGAAACGCTCATTGACTTCAATCCGTCAATATTCGGATTTCTTTATTCATAAAGCACTCAATTTCGCTATACACACTAATGGCGAGGTGTTCTGTGGGGCACATTCATAACCCCCTTTGAACGGCCAGATGTAACAGTATCGTGTTAAAATGAAGACAAAGAGCCACGTCAAGCGGGAAAAGAAAGAAACCCATCGAATTAAGCAGATTTTGTCGAAAAACTACTGAGTTGAAAAATGTTATGCATTTTCGTACGGACGAGGGCTGAATAGCTGTACAAAACCCGCGCCTCGTCGTTGGCCCGTTCCAGCTGTGTGGATCTGGTAAGGGAACTCTTGCTTGGCCACAGCCAGCCCATTCGTCATTGTGCCACCTTCCGAGTATGTGTGCGCGCCTCCGGCAACTCTAATGTTGGTAGTGTTTTTCCTTTGTTTTATTCGCACCTGACAATGATTGCAGCGCTGGTGGGGCGTCTTCCGTAGGCCTGCTTCTCTTAATTTATTCCGGAAATTAATCTATGATAATCTTTCAGTTACATTTTATTTGTTTTTGAACTTTTGTGGAGCTTCTTCTTCTTCTTCTCCTTCTCGGCCACGGTCGGGACTGGGTCTGATTTTCACACCCGCAGAAAGCAGCGCATTTTTCTCCGCTTTGGTGTTGTCTAACTTCCATCGTTTCTTGGTCATCGGAGCCGCTGCGCATCGCTGGTGACCACAGCGATGATGATAACTATCCTAATAAAAAAAAAATATATCGCATAAGTTCAATGGTTCACAGAATTAACTTAACATAACTTGTTATTTTCAATAACAACATTTTGAAATTTATTGTTTCGAGCCTGCTTCTGCTTTGTTTTGGAATTTGATGCTTAAATTGAAGCTAGTTTCTGCTTTTGATAGGGTGAACCACTTTCTTGGATGGTGGTGAAATGATGCTTCAAAAACTATGGCGGCACTTTAATCAACGCTGACTTCACTTCGAACTGTGAAAATGAATGCATCCTAATTTGACAAAGCTTGTCTAGTTTGGGTCACAATCAAATTAATCATATTAAAAAAAATCAACAACACAGCAGTTTGGACTAATTGTTAACGAATAGTTATGAAGATTTCTTTGTGAAATAATCATTGACTCTATTGTGGAAAAATGAACCGTTTCACTCAACAATTGAACATTATATATACACTGTGGTGCAAAATTGATCGGAGACATTTGATAGCTTCGTGAATTCACTCGTAAAACTTAATTTATTATTTTTCACCTTCCATTTTATTGCTTTTCAATATTCGTTTTTCTTTGATACATTTATTTTCACTATTAAAAATTATCTGCCATGTTTGATTTTTTTGTGAAGTTTTTTTTTTTTGAGGATATCTTGAAAAACAGTGTGCATAAGTCACCGGACAACCACAGAAATTGTAACAAAAAGAAACGATAATAATTATCAAACTAGTTTGAGTGTATGATTTAATGCAGAGACGATTTTTGATTTCACAAATACTACTGCAAAACGCTTATTAGCAAATTTACCAGAAGTTGAAAGTTCACAATGGCCTGCAGGAAGGAAACATCGGTAGCTCAACAAAGTAATGTTATTTTACTTCATAAACGCGGGGAAACGGTTCGGAAGATTGCTGAATCCCTTGGTATTCCTAATTCTACGGATCGGGACATCATCTCCCGACAAAAAATTACCGGCAGCATTGAAAATCGTCGCAGATGTGGTCGTCCCCCAATTTTGTCACAGCAAAACAAACGGTATTTGGCACAAGCTGTCAAAAAAGATCCGTTCATTAGTGGCGGTAAGTTGGCAGCCGATCTGGAACCCATCGTCGACAAAACTGTAAGTCGGTTCACCATCATTAGAGCCTTGAACGAAAAAGGAATCAAGAGTCGCACGCCTAGGGAAAAGCCATTCATCAGTGAGCAGAACAGAGTGAAGCGTTTGGTCTACGCCAAGAAGCATGTTAACAAGCCGATGTCGTTCTGGAAAAAAGTATTATGGACAGATGAAAGTAAGTTCAACGTCAGAGCTCCAGATGGCCGTGTTAGAGTTTGGAGAACTGATGGGACCGCTCTAGAAAGAAAAAAATATGCGTAGAACTGTGAAACATGGCGGTGGATCAGTTATGGTATGGAGTGGTATGTTCTATGCTGGAGTGGCCACCATGGAATTCATCAAAGGGATAATATTCAAGGAAGACTACAGGGATATCCTGGAACGTAACGTCTGAAAATCTACCAGGAAATATCGACTGGGCAGCAACTTTGTATTTATGAACGACAATGACCCCAAGCAAAAGTCGAAGCTTGTGACAGAGTATTTGGCCGGGAAAAACATAACCGTGCTGGATCACCCTCCCCAAAGCCCAGATTTAAACCCAATCGTGCATCAATTCGATGAAATTGAACGAGAACTGCAAAAGAAACAGAAAGCAATTAATGTGGGCGATTGAAGCTGTATGGAACACTCTTCGTCCAGAAGCAACGCAAAACTTGGTCGAATCTATGCCAAAGACGCTTGACAGAAGTGATCAAGTACAAAGGAGGACATACACATTATTGAAACATTCAAATTATTTAATTATTTAACCGAAAAATGTAATTACTACATCTTGTCCGATCATTTTAACAAATGAATCTTTTTTATTTATATAATTTTGTTTATGAAATATTATAATGTTTTTAAAATCAAAATGCCAAAAATCTAATCTCAAAAAAAAAAGAAAAATGAACTTATAAACTATTGACCATATTTTATTTCTGAATATAATCACCTACTTTACCAAAATGATATTCTTGTCCGATCAATTTTGCACCACAGTGTATTTAAAAATGAACATCAAAAACCAATGACACGGGAACCTTTACATCACGGTTCGAAAACATTATTCAGATTAGTTTCTGTTGACTTACACGACGTAAAGTAAAGGACGAAGTGAATGTATTAGTTCGTTCGCTTTCTTAAACGATAGTTCTTCTTTAACGTTGGTTTACATATTTAGGCTATCTTAATCCTGTCACAATACGAGGGACCAAAAGTTGTGAGTGGGACGGGATGACGAGAGTTTTCGAAAAGGAACACTCTCTGTTGGGGCACTTCGGTTCGACAACGAACTGTCGAACCGGAACGTGACGAGCTGACGAATAGGTTAGTCATGCCCTTACGCAAACATTCCAAGAAATCTGGAGCCGATGAACAATCGGCGCCCAGCTTACTGGTGGAATGAGCAACTCAGCATGCTTTGCGCTAGTTGTCTCAGAGCCAGAAGACGTGTCCAGAGAGCTAAAACCGCAGCAGACAGAGAGGTGCACAGGGTGGTGTTCCGAGTGGCCAGGACCGAATTAAAACGGAAGACAAGACCAGTGCTACAAGGAGCTGTGCTGATGTTAACCCCTAAGGCGACGGGCCCATCAATGGCTACAGAGCTATGTCCAGCAAAACTAAAGGTTATAATAGATGGACTTTGCCCGAATGAGGAGCTCGTGGCTGTGGCGAAATGGAATCACTAAAGTGGCGATCAAGGCATACTGGACATGTTCAGGGCTGTGCCACAGAAATGTCTGAGAAGGCAATTTCCCGGACAGGTGGAAAATACATTAGTGTTGTTGCCGAAGTCAGGAAAGCTTCCGGGGATCCAGCATCGTATAGACCAATATGTCTATTGGATACGCTTGGGGATCTCCTGAAGAGGATCATCCTGAACAGACTGACAAAATTTACTGAGAGCAAGAAATGGCTATCCAGGATGCAATTCGGTTTCTGAAAAGGGAAGTCTACGGTAGCTGACATTCGGTCGAGACAGCCGTAAAGGCATCCTAACAGAAGCGGAGAGGCGATCGATACTGCGCTGTTGTAACGATTGACGTTAAGAACACCTTCAATAGCGCCAACTGGGAGGATATTGCCGAGTTGCTGCACAGAATGAGGGTCCATGATTACCAGTGTAGAATTCTGAAGAGTTACTTTCAGAACCGGGTGCTGATCTACGAGACTTCTGTGGGGCGGAAATCGGTGAACATTAAAATGGTGTGCTGGCACTGAATCTTCCCAAAGCCGTGGTGATCGTTGGCTTTGCAAATGACATTGTATTATCAGTGGAAGGCAAAACACTTGAAGAAGTGGAAATGCTGGCAACCAAACCAATCGGCATAATTGAAAATTGGATGAAGGGGTCGAAGCTGCAGATAAATCACCACAAAACGGCGGTGCTGATGGCTAGCAACTGCAAAGCGGTACAGCAAGCAGAAATCGTCATCGGAGGGCTTACCATTGCCTCGAAGTGCGTGCTGAAGTCTCTGGGTATGATGATCGACGGTCGGTTAAATTTCAACAGCTACGTAGATTATGCCTGTGAGCTACGGACCAAGCAGTAGTAAGCGGTGTCTACTGGCTAGTGTATCATACATCGATACATCGACGCTGGAAACTAAGTGAAACCGAGCAAAGTTGAGCAGTGTTTAAGGCTCATGGCAATGGGAGTCGTGAGTGCGAACAGAACTATTTGATCGGAGACAGTATGCGTCATTGCCGGAATGATCCCCATTGGCATCATTTTCGCGGAGGACAATGAGTGCTATCAGCGGAGAAATACCAGAGGAGTTCGGAAGCTGGTGAGAGCGGAGTCGATGGCGGAATGGCAACGAGATTAGGACACGGGGAGAACGGTCGATGGACGCACCTGCTCATACCGGATCTGTCGATCTCGATGAAGAGGTAAACTTCTACCTTACGTAGTTTCTATCGTCATGATCCGTTCATAATATCACGAAACATAACGATTAGTAGGGACAGATTGGAGATAATGAATTCATCGGCTATAGGAACAAGTCTCCCCCGGTTGGTGTTGAATCGATGAGCTTGGACATCAATAGAAGCATAAAGTTGCCAGAAGGCACGAAATGTATCCACGGCCTTTTATTTTGACCAAATCCCTCAATATTTATTGTTTCGTGACCACGAAAGTACATCGACGCGCCATCTGTTCCTCAGCGAAAACATCACAAAACCCCTCGTTGATCAACAGCTACAAACGCACAAATTTAGATTTAGCTATCCTCTTTCTGCGGCAGCGACGTCATCAGAATCATCGAATCAACAGTCATCCTGTGAAGATGTACACAGTGAAAGTCAAATTAATGTTAAGAATATTGTAGTACGGTAAAATCAATTAGAATAAAATTAAATTAGGCTGAATTCAAATTAGTGCGTTGAGTAAATCTAGTATTTGTCCGATAAGCCATCCTAAAGACTATTGCTGCAACCTGAAACGATAGCCTGAAACTAACCTTTGTTGAATATTGCTGCTGCTTGCTGTGCTCTCGACAGTTGTTTTAAATCGATTAGCATAGATTGTTCTTTGGAAGCTTCTACCTGCTTGATGCAAGTATTAGTTACAGTGGTAAAAGAGTTTGTAGGATGCAGTTGTAAAAATGGACAGTTCGCAAAAAACGAGTTTGCTTAGAGCATCGACTGTGAATGGTTGCGTCGATGATTTATTATTTGGTGGTGGAGATCACAATTAACTGTGCTCTATAATACTAGTTCGCCATAATTGCGGTGCCACCACATCCTGAGCATGTAAATCACTACCTCATTTTGTGAGTGGCTCCATCTTCATAAAAACCACCATCACACTTTATAAGTGGCTCCAAGAGCATCCTTACGATTCGTTTAAATCGGTTCAAATTGGATTCCCAGCATTATTAAAAATAACACGCAGCAATGCGCGTTCTAATGGCGTTAGCCGATATAGTTAGCTAGTTTTTGCGACTGTATTCGTAGAATAATCGGATCCGCTAGCATTCTGGAAATGCATCGGAGTACATTTTTCGTTGTCGATTTCGATCGGTACTCAATTGTTTTCGATCAGGTCCTTACACTTCTTCCACAATTTGAGCTCAATTGGTTCCTAACTCGAGCTGCACTGGTCCGTACTAGCTAACTATACAGGTCCGCAAAAAGCTAAACGGATCTGCAAGACCTGCCAGGCTGGTGAAGTACAGCCAATGACCGAATTGAATTGAGACAACTTCTGTGTGCAGAAGATGCTACCCCGGCCTTAGCCTGGTTGACTGCTGACTAATAATTGACAAATGGTAAATGAAAAACGATGGTGACCTTGGTGATGCTCATCACGTGGATTCTAAGCCAGGGCCTATCATCGTCTTCGCGTTGACGCGTAGCAACATCAGCCAGCACCTGCAACAAAACTCGTTGAAGCCTTGAAGGTCCGTGCAGGCTGCATATCTAAGTGGTAGATCTCACCTCATTTATTATGGGAGCAGGGACGTTCAAGTGAGCGAGATAGTTTCCCGGGAAAGTGGTAGCCGACGCTTCAAAGAATCTGCTGGTCAGTTCTAGGACATAGGCGACAATGGGCGGTCGCAAGGGGGTGGCCCCGTCGTCAGGTCCAACTCATGCACCAATAAAGTCTCAAGCGCCAAATGTGAGGCACGGTTAGGCCTGACACAAGCTCAAAACAAGGTACTAACAATGACCGGCAAAGGAGTAGGAAAACGCCCTGGACAAAAGTCCGAAAAAAATGACACGGAAAAGCAACAAAGTAGGCGTAAAGTGGCACGGAAGCAGAACCGTGGAGAGACCCTAATCGTGAAGACCAAAGACTCCAAGTGCTCGGAGGCCTTAAAGGCAATAGGTGGAGATGCGGAGCTCGCGGGTCTGGACACCGACCTGATGAGTATACTCCGTACTCGCACGGGAGAGATGATTCCCGAGATAGCAGCTTAGGGGCTGACGGACTCTAAGCTTAGGGGCCTGGCATATAAGAAGCCTCCCGAACAAGCCTTTGAAGAATGAATGGAGGTGCGTACCCTAGTCATGTAGATGTCTATTCAGTGTAAAGACTGAATGTGATCTTGGATTCAATGGGGCAATGTTAGGTCAAGGTAGGCACAACAGCCATATAGGTGCAAAAGGACCACTTGAGACTCAGGAGGCCACGATATGGCTGTCAGTGGCCGAATTGTGCATGTATGTATGTAAGGTAGACACCATACCTTCTAAGACCTTGTCATGTATGCGGCTCCACTCAATAGCAAGATCCAATTGAGTTACCGGTTTGTATTCACAGTAACGCTCTATGAAAGGCCGGTGGGATGAAGTCGTTATCATAGTCCTTTACGCAAAATCCGCGGGAACATAAGAATCTCCCTCAAACCAATCGAATAACCCAAAATACTTATGAAGCTTTCTACATGATAAGTTGTTAAGAAGTGCGTGATACTCTTACTGAAACTGTTGGAGCTTTATTCACAGCATCACAATTGAATCGTTAGAATGATGAAAGTGATACCTCGGTTGGGCGAAGTTTACTCGACTCTTAATTTGGCCAAGCTTAAGGTGGGATGGTCTGTTTGCCCACTTTTTTTGAGTGGTTCACTTGACGCTGAAGGTATGGTTTTGATGCTCAGAGAGGGGACACATGCCCTGGGAGTGCAAAGGCCCAGACAGGACTAACCCGTATCGAAAGGTCGGAGGGGTGGCCACAAGGCTCGAGATTGCAAAGAGCCCCTTAAATGCCTGACGTGTGCTGGGAAAGCCGATGACAAACACGTGACAGAGGGCCTAGAGTGCGCGACCTACAAGGATAAACCAAGAAGTTAACGGAGCAGTGCAGATATCTGCTCCAGAACCACTGCGAGGCAGCTCATCTACTCAGGCAGTTTGCAAGTCGGCGATGGATATTGTCATAATATCCGATCGATAACAACAACTGGGTTGCGGATATGGATGATGGATATTTACCCAGTCTAGAAGATTGTATTTACCACGAGGGCTTTGGGGTACCCAAGGTGAAAGTTCTTTTGGAGCTGCTAAACGCTGCCTAGTTTACACAGATGATCAATCGTGTGACAACGGAGTTGACTGGTCACAAGCCGTTGAATATATCGGGTGTATTCGACGCGTGAGCGCTGGAGTGGAGTAGTCGCATTGCCAACACAAGGGGCTAGATTCTGATGCCCTGGCTAGACTCAAAGTAAACCTGGCCAGTACCAAGATGTATCCACCATTGAAACGGAACGAGTCGATCATCGACGTGACGTTCTGCGTGAGCGCTGGCAACTGGAGGGTGGAGGATGGCTGCACACATAGCGATCACTTGGGGTTGATTATAGTATCGTCCACAATACAAGGCAGCATGCGGTGGGACGAGCACTCATCCTCTCCATTCATCCGCAGATGGAGGACATCGTACTTTCACAACGCAGGATTCAAAGAGGTGCTTGAGCGGGAGCGGATTCTTCGGAAACTCAGGATTCATGTGGCGATCAGCTCGTAGCGTTACTAGTACGAGTGCAATGCAACCATCCCTAGGGTAGTCAAACTAGGAAATGGGAGGTCAGGTGGTTAGAGGCGATCGCAAATCTCTGCAGAACATACTGTCGTGCAACGCAGAGACGGCAGACAGCTTGGTCGGACGTCGAAAGAACAGAACGTCGAGGGACGCGGGTCAACACAAAGGCCACGCTAAAGATTCCAGTATCCCAGACCAAACCGCTGTCATTACGGTGTAAAGATGGTCGGCAAACACGCCGAACATCTACAAATAAGTGAGTAATCACAACGGCTCCACGGATCGCAAATTCATTTAAGGTGTACAATCCGCCAGGATCAGAAGGTATCTTGAACCAGGCCATCAAGACGGCTATTTTGCTAGCTTCTGAGATGTTCAGGGTAGAGATGCCTGGGGCGTCTTCCCAGATGCCTGAGAACACCAGACTTTCGTATTACTCCCATAGACAGCGAGAGCCTTGAGATGATTATCCTCAACAGGCTGTCGGAGAGTCCATGCGGCCTGTCAAACAACCAGTTTGGTTTCCAGAAAGGCAAGTCAACGGGGGATGATTCTATCAATAACCAAGACGGCAGCCAAGAAGCCTCAAGCCAATCGTCGGAGTGGAACTGTCGACCGGAAACTGCGTGGTAAGATTTTGAAGACGATTAAGAGGAATCCCAATTTGTCGGACCGTGATTTGGCCAGAAAATTCGGTGCTGCCCATAGTACCTTGAGGAGAACTCGACTCCGGGAAGGAATCAAGTCGTATCGAGCTAGCAAACAGCCAAATCGGACCATAAAACAGAATAGTGTTGCCAAAATCCGTGCTCGGAAGCTATACGACCAGGTGCTGACCAAGTTCGACGGGTGTCTTCTGATGGACGATGAAACCTATGTCAAGGCTGACTTCGGGCAAATCCCAGGTCAAAAATTTTACTTGGCCACGGCTCGGGGGGATGTTCCAGCCAAATTTAAATTTGTTTTTGCCGACAAATTTGCACGAAAATTCATGATTTGGCAGGGCATTTGCAGATGTGGCAAAAAAACGAAAGTTTTCGTTACAAATAAGACAATGACGTCGGAACTATACTAAAAGGAGTGTCTCCAAAAACGAATTTTGCCGTTCATTTGATCCCACGACCATCCCGTAATGTTTTGGCCAGATTTGGCAAGCTGTCATTACAGCAAAGTCGTTCAAAAATGGTATGCAGAGAAAGGGGTCCAGGTTGTTCCGAAAAACCTTAACCCACCCAACTGCCCCCAGTTCCGCCCTATTGAGAAATACTGGGCAATCATGAAGAGGAGACTCAAGGCAAAGGGAAAGGTTATCAAAGACATCAATCAGATGAAGACCTGGTGGAATAAAATTGCTAAAACGATGGACGAAGAAGGTGTGCGCCGCCTAATGGGCCGTTATAAAAAGAGATCTTGAATTCAATAATAAATAACTGAAATACAGGCAGTTGTTTTTGTTCCAATTCTATCTGAAGCAAGCTTTACTGCGCAGCGGTCACCCTTAACACTAGAAAAGCGTTCAATAGCGTCAATTGGGAGGCTACCGCCAACTCGCTCCAACGTTCCTGAGTATTTGTACAGGATTCTTGGAAACTAAATGCAGAATCTTGTCTAAATCCCTGTATGAGTTCCGCAAGGTTCGATCCAACTTGACTTACAGGTTACGGAAGAATTGTTCAATTCGAGTATCATGCAACATGGGTATTCTAGAAATCAATATGAGGCGAATTCATTTTCGATGACCATATTTGATTGATTATAACGATTGATTATAACTGCAAACTTCATGATGAAAATTTAGCATGGCAACAACAGAAGCAGTCACTTAGGCCATCTTTATTTAGCGGTAGGTTTATTCTACCCTTGAGACATTGCCTCAGATAGTAATTATTGCCAAAAAGATATGTCTTCCTACACTCCGTTGTGCGTCTCATTACTCACGCATACAGTAAACTTCGAACTCATAACTTCCACAAATCCACCACGTGCTACAAATTTTTATTACACCCATAACAATTGGCGATTAAATGAATGGCACAAGCAAAAAAATAACCTAAACACAAAACAAAACTCATCTTCCTTCCACCCCTAACAACACGAACGTTGCCACCACCGGAAAAAAAAAACTCACATCAATAATTCATATTTACCTAAAAAATTGCTCCCATTCTGCAACTCTCATTGGTTGACCCTCAAATCCCTTCGGAGTCTCCTTCCGAGTGATAGGACAAATTTACAACGCCAGGCTCCTTCCTCGACGTGGCACACTTTCGCGGGGCAAATGCAGCATAACCTCGGCCGTACAATTTTGTTGCCAGGCAGGAGGAGCAAAAAAAACATGAATGAATTGAAATTATCTCCCTCGGTTCGATCTTCCTTCGCTCGGTAGGGTGAGGGGCTCAACATCGAGCCCTGCGAGAGGCGCGCGTCATGTTCACTAGATTGAGTGAGCCACAGTTAGGATAAGAAGTAAGAAAAAAATCATAAATACACAGAACTCACAGTAGGCCTGTGGATGAGCAAATGGGATTATTCAGTGTTTTTTTTAATATCTCGCTTCGGGCCGAACTTGGTCTTAAAAATTGAAGTTAAAATTAACGAAAAAAAAACTTATTTCAATATTTCATTACCCTCCCATTGTTAAATAGATGAGTAATGCTATCGGGAAGGTTGTTGTTTTTTTTGCGTCAAATCCGGAGCGGCTAGAGGTTTTTTTTTTTCGTTTCTATTTCCTTCGATTTTATTCAACTGTGAGATAGCGGATGCTGGGCGCTGGCTGACATGGTTGGTGGTCCCAGGAGTCGTCCTCGCCGTCGTCGTTCGTCGTTTGTCGGGATAAGGTTAATGGTGCGCACCAGTGAGTGACGGTTTGCTTCACGCTTTCCACCACCCAGAGCAAATGGCATAAACAAAGAGAGATTAAATGAGCATCACGTCTATCAATAATTGATTAAAAATTAGAGATATTTTTTTTTTCACTGAGATGCGTTTGTTGTGAAAGGGAATGTTTTAGGGAAATGAGAACATCTGTCGCATCGATGGCAATGGGATTTGAGTTTACTGTAAATAATAAGAAGAGAAAGCTTACATATTGGGATTGGTTTATAGAAGAAAACTTTCAGCTTGGACACTGTTCTGACTTAAGCCAATAGGCAACATAGGAGCTTGGTAATCTTTAAATTGCTTTTGATTTTGATTTTGATTTTGAAATTATTTCGGATTGTAAAGAAAAAACGAAACTTTATCCAGTCAAGGCTTTGGCCTTTGGAAACTTTGTCTCATTCCACTTTCATATTTCAATGTTTTATACATAAGGCTGTTTTATTTCTAGACATGGAGATGGGAGCATAATTTTATGATACTGCAATAGCCGATATGAGCAAGAGTAAACAGGCCAACCAATAATCTGTAAACAAATAAAAGCAAAGTCGCAAAGAAACGAATTCCACGCAGTGAAAATTTGAAACATGGAGGGTACTTCTGATTCTAAATAATTTGGACGTGTTACAACTCATGGTACTGTTAATAACGCCATATTAACTGTGGAGTTCCGCTGGTCACACAGGAAGCAGCCAGCGCTATTAATGCCTGGTTTTACACAGCAGCTGACAAACAAATCGCTCGCCATTACATGACCTCTCGTATGTGCATTGTTGGACACACGACATTTACAATGTTTTGAATTTTCTCTATTCAACTTTGATTTCGAAAATAACCCTTTATTCGCTCAAACTACATATCTGATATGCTTGGACAGTTTGAAATTGTATTTATTACTATTAGTGTAAGCCTTTGCTTTTTTCAAGAAGAAGTTATTTTCATGCCTCCAATTAAGTCATACTTTGAATAAACCCACCCTTTTCGGTTTGACCTTCTATTTGCTATTGCAACATCATTCCGTCATATGGTCAGACTATGAACTAGTGCCGTGGAACAAGAGCAGAGGAACAGACACACAAGCTTAGTCCATTGCACTCTGACCGAACTTTCAAGTTAAAAAGCTGATGTTCATCGATGTTCAGCAAATTACCACAAAAATCGATGTTTAGCAAATTACCACAAAAAATTACCACTTGGGCATTCCCTTCTCGCTTATTGCGAACTTGGAGTTGAAGATACATTTCACGTCAACGCTTGCCTTCTTGATGGAAGACGTAAAGTACCCGGTCCACTGCCAGTAGTTGCCATCAAGTTGGTTTCGGCATCCATCATGGCCGCAACGTCGCGTTTTAACGGAAAGTCGCTCCTTCTGGGTGATTACCTACGTTCAGACACGGCCGGGCTCGATTGATGCTTTCGCATAATGATGAACATATTACCTTGGTACTTCTGCACTATGCCTTTCTCCAGAAAGGAGAGGATGTTTTGATCGCCAAATCGGCTATATCTGGCGGACAGAAAATCTAATTTTTTTACTCCGGTATGGAGCCGGCCGTCCGAAAAAACCATTGAATGTAGTGGCTTGACTGTTTTCGCAATGGCTGCACCAATTTTGTACACAACAGGGTTGCTACGATTGGCGATGCATATTCATCATGCATATTGTTAAAACAAAAACATGCAAAATCGCAAAAATCAGTCCATTTTTAAATGCATTCGTGAATTGTTACAAAATAAGAAAAACTCCCAGAATATGTGTAAATTTGAAAAGGTCAAGACTTCTTAAAAAATAAAAGATTCTCCAGAAAGTTTATGACAGTTGATAAGCAGACTAAGTAAATTTATAAGGCTCTCGGAACCAATGTATCATGATACTACGAGTTTAACTTATGTATGCGAAATAACCATTCTTCACCTTGCTATCAAATAGAATATAACCCAGCCACTCCCTCTCCCAACCGAAACTATACCCTAGCAGCACACTTGTTGCAAATCAGTTGAAGTAATTTTAATGCAACTCAATTTAGTAACAATCAAGTTATTGCAACCAATTATGTAATTTATGTGTATTTTTGGAAAACACATATACAGATATGTTTCAAAATAGACAAATACAGATTTTTCAAAGGTCACGACAGACATTTTGAAAAACTACACACTTAGACAATTTTACAGTATTCGGTAATTTTTTTTTTAGTAATCAATGATGAAACATATACTAGTATTAGTGTCGCATGGTATTGTTTATGCACCGCATAGAAAATCATCGAAAGTCATCGAAGTGGTGACGCCAATCTCCTTGTTTATATTTGATTTCCCTAAAGAAAGTGATTAGCATTTTATTTTTTGTCCAATAATTTGTCCTCTTTTTGCTTGAATTGATAGAATAATGATTCGATGTGC
The DNA here is from genome assembly GCA_034211315.2 of Aedes japonicus. Classification (NCBI taxonomy): domain Eukaryota; kingdom Metazoa; phylum Arthropoda; class Insecta; order Diptera; family Culicidae; genus Aedes; species Aedes japonicus. The sequence goes on from JASCZW010010409.1 coordinate 31,737, forward strand.
AGTGAAAAAGTAAGCCGCAACAAGTTACGGCATCACCAAGTATAGCCTTTCCGTAAAATCGCACGCACTTCCGAAGGATGAAGGTCGTAGAAGAAAGTGGTAGTTGTTTTGTGGTTCGAAGAATCAGCAGAGCAACAAATCACTTTTTATTTGCTCCAATCATTTTCAAAAGGCGATTTTTATAACATGCATGATCCAGACATAAAACGATGCAACCGATAACGAGATGGTAAGTAATTCTTCATGTCTTCTTGAAGAACAAAACAGTTAGAATGCTTAGTTTATTTTAGCTGTTTCTTCAATCTCGAATCCGACGCCTGATCAAACAATGACATTACGGATTCAGACTTCTTTGAGCTGACGTCATTCGATCAACAACTTCGAAGTTCTTTTTTGCATGATAAAAAACCTTCATGCATGGACGATGAAAATCCGGAGTATAACATCAAATTGCTTTGTGATGCAATCACAGTAGCAGAACCTTATAAACAAGAACAACCATAACAACACGATGAATTTAAGCAAATCAAACCTGCATCATGGGTGGATGCTGTAATCTCGAGTTTAACATTAAATTCGACTTTTGAAACCATACTTGAGTCCATGGTTCCTGTCATTAGAATCAATGAAGAACAAAATATCAAACAAAAAACAATAAAACGACTGCGCTCTATAATCGCGCACCAACGCCAGACCAAGTAACAATGCAACATAACGAAAAGCTTGTAACGATATGCAGGATGTTCCAGAATGTGTGATTTTGAATAGGATCCAATCATCATTCCTGGATTTCGTTTCATTAAATCAAACAAATTGAATGCTAGGTTTAAAAAAGAAAGTGGTATGGACGAGTCGGAAAATGGTCTATGCTCGGAGAAATATGTTCAAGACCTTTCTTTCAGAGGACTTCCTTAGCCATCCAATGGATGTATAATCAAATGGACGCATTTTTCAATCATGTCTACAGCTAGAATGAGCCAAATACTGGGGAAATTGAATTTAGAAATACAAATGACGTTGAAAAACGATCCATTGCGAAGTTGAAAAGGCAATTTACAGGGATACCTGAAAAGATCATGCAAGCATATGCTAACAAAAGGATAAATATTCGAGTAAGACATATGAAGAAACGTTTGGAGGAGAAAACAAATCACAAACATAAAATAGCGAAAACCAAGAATCAACGAAGAAAGGAAAACAATTCTTAAAAGGAGTTTCAATAAGAACGAAGTGCAGTTCTATGCAAAAACAACATGAAAATCGAACATGTAATCAGTTAGATGCCTATCCACACTGCACATAAGGGGCAATGGGCTAAGAAAAACAAGCTATCAAAGCTAGTAGTAATCAATTATCATATCATTGATATTTATATATATATGTATATATATATATATATATATATATATATATATATATATATATATATATATATATATATATATATATATATATATATATATATATATATATATATATATATATATATATATATATATATATATATATATATATATATATATATATATATATATATATAATGAAAGTCCTGAACCTTGAATTAACAAGAACAGAGTGTTTAATTTGCTCCAAAATAATTGAAATAATAAATAAGATCATCTACTAAACAATGCAGCATAATGAATAGTACTATTGTGGTAAAAATATTTTTCATTTATAAATTCTACATGGACTGCAGTTCAAATGCAAACATAACTCCCCTTCCGATTGCAGTGCATTACTTTCAACACAATGTATAACGTACAGAACGGGAGTAAACTGGAATGTCACTATTCCATCAATCCAGTTTTCAACTGGAACGACAATACAGTGTTGAGCCTGGTAACAATTGTCAATTTGCGCACCCGAAAAATTCCTTAAAGCCACATGGAACAGGGTGGAGTCAGAGTATGGATTTACTTTTGTTCAACATGAAAATAACGTTTTTGAATTAGAAAACATTGAGAATCTGACTTAGTTTCCAGTGCTACAATGGGTGGTAGTCCATATCATACATCATTACTATAAACAATTCTTTTGTTTTGGCCTAGAGAAAATTCTCATTTTAGTTATACTCCGTAACAAGAGTTTCGGCAGTCCAAGTTACTTCGGTTCTTCAAATCCTCCAAGAAAATAACTTGACTCTCAACACAGAGAAATGTGAATTGATAGAATTAGATTTAGCTCTGGGTCTCGAGCCATGCCATCAGGGTTTCATTATATGAGGAGAAAATCTGCAGCGTAAAGAACTTCCGAGAACCTTCAACACTCTATGACGCTATGAAGCTTCCTGAGGCTGGCTTTGTTCATCAGCTCATACCTACAGAACTGCAAACATCAGATGCCCGCTATGGGTCACTACCATCACTAAAACGTGGACATTGGGGCACAAGAGAAACATAACAAACTTTTACCAAACAGTTCATCTGTTTAGTTTTGTATGTATGTATGTATGTATGTAGTATGTATGTATGTATGTAGAAGCCACCAAGAGCGTGGTTATTACCCTGCATGCGGTTCCACTTAAATGAAATATCATGCTTTGTTACCATTCTAAATTCAAGCATACTGTTGTATGAAGAGCCAACAAGGGTTGGCAGGCACGTAAGCAGAGACACTTACACGAAACCTGCCGGAATAAGAGAATCTCCTTCCAGCAGTATGATCCAATAGAACGAATAACAAAATACGCAATTCAATTAAGGGGAACCCTCCCCTGGTTGTTGGCAAAAATAAGGCAAAGTTTGTATTTTTTTGTGGGAGATTGAAAAGGCGTACGAACTTCGGTTTTGACGAATCGATTATTACTCAAAATTTCAAAGAGATAAAAATATTGTGAAAATTCAAAATAGCGACTACAAAATTGCGATTTCCGTAAGCTTCTGGAAAAACATGGGGCGACAACTTCAAGCCCTGCCGCTCGGTGTAGACAAAAATCAAATATAGTTATTATTTCTGAAAGATATTGAAATTTTCTACGGCTTGAATTAAATTTCAGACAATTTAATCTTAAACTCATTGCATGGTGTTCATTTTTCGCTAATTTTTTTCATTTCAACCGTGTTCAAAAATTATAAATAATTAAGTTTTAATGCCAAGTTTTAGTTCAAGCCGTACGAAAAATTATAAACTTTCAAACAGTTAACTGATGGACGGAATCGGATTAATTGTTCAAGCCCGGGGCTTGACATGGTTTCGAGAAATCGCCATTTGGTAGCCGCCATTTTGAATTTTCACAGTTCTTTTATCTCTTTGAAATCTTGAATAATAATCAAATTTAATCATCAAAAAAATCAACGAAATCCGAAATTTTGAATAATGTGAAATTTCAACGAAACCCGGTTAATCGGATTACCGAACGTTCAGCTTTTGAAAGTTCGGTAAAAAATTACCGAATACTGTAAAATTTTCTAAGTGTGTGCATACCTCAAATCGATTGTTCCATTGTTTTTTCAGGCATTCAGGTAAATCCGGTTGCTCAACGGTAAATTACGAACAGGGAAGTATGCGTTCAAAACGAAGGAAGGTCTTGGAATTCAGGCAATTAACACCTTTGCCTGCTCTTTCATTGGCTACACAAATGAGCCTTCGTGCTGAAGGAAGAAAGGTGGAGGCTATGTTAGCCAAGGAAGCATTAAATACTACGCCGCGGCATCTCTATCAAAGGATATGGACGATTTGGATAAGGTGCAAGTCGACAAAAGTTCTCTGGTTCTCGGTTTATCAACACTCCATGCCTTATTCCCTCTTTTTTTTTAATTGCTTTTGAGTTGTCGCTTGGAAACAAGAAGTTATCACAAAATTAAAAGCCTGAAGGCACAAATTGGGACACGAGAAGCAGAAACAAAATATCGATTTAAACCGGAATCTGGATTACTTGTTGAACTACCCACGCAGCTTCAATCATAGTAACCCATGAGTCAGCAGACAAAATTTGACAGCTCTATCAGTCGAACTCCAACCGTGAAGGGAAATACAGTGAAGCAACTCCGTTCAGAAGTGTGCGCGTTCAAAGAACGGCATCCCGCCGCGTCGAAAATGGACATCGTGCGGCACTTTGTGGATGCTGGATTCGCCCGTTCCGGCATCTACAACATCTTGGCAATATTAGACAACAATCAGAGCATCGAAAGATAGCCCCGTTCCGGACAGCCGACGACCCTGAGCGACAAGAAGCTCCAAAGGATGCTGAAGAGAAAGACCGAGGGAAAAGTGGCTGCGTGCGCTTGAACGACGAGACCTATCTCACCCTGGATGGCAACGACTGGCAGGGCACTTCGTGCTCCGCTGTGAAGTTCATTTCACACACCAAGTTTTTTTTTTTTTTTTTTTTGTAAAATAAGTTGGTTTTATTGGTCAGTTTTAAGAACACAGTACATATTCACAATTGTCTAATCTATATCAAAGTGAAATTTCAGTGCATCTACATCAATTCGATCGTTAGATTCGCAAACAAAACAGATGTATTTATAAAAAAGTTTGAGCACTTCTACACGCCGTCTTCTGCCTATTCCTGCTAGTGTAGGTCTCACCAATTCTTCAAAAGAGAATCGTCTCCATCCATCCATGATGACAGTTATCCGCTGCTGTAGAACCTCCCAGGCCGGGGCGACACGAGCACAAGCACAAAATTTGTGGAGAAGAAGATTCTGTCGCTTGGTTGCCACAATGAGTGCAAAACGGGTCCTGAACTCTCCGCATCACGAAAAGTCGACTCTCACGTCGGTCGATTTTGCCATTTACCATCAAGTAGAGTTTCGACCGGTGCGTTGATGGAAGTTGCTTCGCTGAGATGTTTTGCCACGTTCGTGGCCAGTCGTTTCTGGACTGTTTCGGTTCCACCTTCGGCAGTTCTGTTTGCTGGACAAAGTGTTGGTGGATTTGATCGGCGGAGGGTTATGTTGGATTTGGAGGGGAATGTGGGATAAATTTGAAAGGATTAATTTGACGTCTGGAAGGTCTGTTGGAATTGCTGGGCGTGGATTATTTTGGAAAAGAAGGATCTATAAAAGGGAAGGGAATCGATCTCATGCAGATGTCGGTTTATTGCGAGCGACTTACATTTTAGCGCTGGTAGTTGCAGCTTTAGGCCTCCTTTTTCCTTGCTGCGCGTGAGCTGCATCATCCAAGGATGCTGAAGAAAGCC
>JASCZW010010410.1:0-36864 GCA_034211315.2 Aedes japonicus
AAACTCGGTCTTCGTTATGCCTATGGCAGCCTTGGAGCCTCACAACGAAAAAGTAAAAAATGCCAACCTCTCGACCAGGGATAAGGTGCGACTCAAATCTCTTTGAGTGCAGCACGCGCTGCTACGAGACAATACATTCAATTTCAAAGAGACGTGAAAGTGCAGTCTGTACTCCCGTGCACCTTGTTGTGCCGTGCGCTCAAAGCCGCACATCTCATTTTGAATTTGTCTCTCGTCTCTTTGGGTGCTAACGATTGCACTCTCCTTGTCGTCTCTGTGCAAACACAAGTGCAAAAAACAGACACGGCATGGTATGGGCCGGACTAGTATGTGAATCAAGGATTTTAATAAAATTGTCCCTCTATGAACCCATACAATCGCCTTTTTGTTACTAAGCATCTAAAACTTTTCATTTTGCTACCATTTGCAAAGCATGAGCCAAAGCACAGAGTAAAGCACTGAGTAGAGCACTGGTGCATTACCTTTGTCTCTGAAAAAGTAGTGCATGTGCGGCTATCTGTCTCTCGTACTGCTACGAAATCTCACTTTCGTTTTGTGCGCTCTTCTGAAACAGGAGACGCACACTTGAAATTGGGTGAAGCACTTGTTTATTTTGCACTACTCTGTGTTTTTCGACAATCCCTGCTCTCGACCCTACTGTTGCATGCCATTGTAGAACGCTCCCTTATCGCGGCTGCTTTATGACTCGTGCTTCGGTCAGACGTCCTGCAAGATCTTGGATTTGGCTACGTTTGCTGACAAAGCTAAACCGGACCAGCTTGAATGGGAGCATAATACTTCGGAATTGTCATTACAGGGTGGCCACACAATCATAATATAAAAATTTCCGCATTTTTCCCGAATTTTTCCCGCATTTTTGCATTATTTTCCCGACTGTTAAGATGAGTTAATATAAATTACTCGTAGCTAAATTTCTGAGTTCCCAAACATTTTCCAGTTTGGTTTAATACCAGGCACTTTCCGTTTCTTTAAAATACGCATTTTTGTGCGACAAGATGAGCCACTTTTCATTAAATGTTGTCAAATTTGGCAGCTCCTTCTTGGACCAATCAGTTCTAGCCAAAATTTGTCCAAACCATTTTCTTTTCTCTGGAATCCGGCAAACAACGTCAGACGGCATTGAGCACAGCTGCTCAAATTCTTCTTTCACCATGTCTTAACACCCTTACAAACGCAATTCTCCTAGTATCCCAATCACAATCGTTCTACTAATACGCTCAAAAAAGTTTTTTTTAAAGAGTGTTTAAAAAAAGTGAAAGTGAAACGCAATTTGCCAAACTTCAAACACATTCGCCACCTCATGAAAAATAAGTTCATTTCTGGCACTGGCATGCGTGAACCCGAATAAAAAAATCTCATAGATTTACATTTGAATGAATTGTAACCATCCAATAGAATCTATAGTATGTACAATTATTGTTATGGTTCACAACGATAGGATGACAATAGGAGTAATTGTTATTACAATAGAATCTTATGTAAACTGAAACATCGACAATACAAAAGGGGGGTTGTTATGTATCTTAACTATAGAAAAAATCATTATTTTCCGAACAAATTTGAACCAACTACTATTGATTTTATTGTTTCACAATTGTTAAAAATCCAAGCATATGGAGTGAATTGTAGATCTATTGTAATGACAATATAAATTTTTCCTCTATCTGATTCATGAACAATAAGATTCATGGTTAGAGATAGACTTAAATGTTATTCTATATTATTGTATTGTAATTGTATGGTTATTTTTATCCGGGAAGCCTCATCTGTTACAGCCAGATCTTCTAAGGGCATCTTTAACGGTGGTTCAAATCGTGGTTTGAAATTATTTGTTTAGACCAAACGCAAACTCATCGCTGCACCGGTGTTTGTAAATTTTGTTTTATACCGGGTCTATTTTGCATCATTTCAGAACTTATATAAGCTTCTAAGTTTCTTACTGAACGCACTCTTTGAACATTTAATTTAATAAACTTCGGAATATCTAGGAAGATTGGGTGGAAATATCTATAATGAACATGCCAGAGGTTGATTAAACTTCTCAGCAGTTGAATAAAATAATTGGAAGTTTTCAGATAATCATGAAGTTTGCTCGCTGTCTTTCGAGAAGAGAAATGTTGGAACTTTAGAAAAGTTCATTGAATTGCCGAAAAATTATTAACGTTTCTGGAAACTTGGTTGAACTTCCAAAAAGTTTGCTGATCATCCATGTAATAGGAACAACTTTCTGGAAATGGCGGGAACTTAGAAAATCAGATTTCGCTTCCCATAAGTTGTTTTAACTTCCAGCAGGTGTAAAGCAGAATATCACAAATATTTTAATAATTTACGAGAAATTGAAAAAACAATCTTGGTAGTCGTGGAATTTCTGTGGAATAGTTAGCATTACCGAGATGTTGTTAAACCGTACAAGAACTTTTATGATTTCCAAGATTGTGAATAGGTGCAAATTCTATAAAATTGATTAAAAAGTAGTTGGTTTCTTTATTCTCATTTTGGTTGGATTCGAAAAATTATCGAGTAGTAAGAAGTTTAAGTTCTTCTTAAGACATTAATACCCTGAACTTTTGGGATGTTTTCGCAACAATTGGAAAGTTTCTCGATCACCCTGAAGTTCTAGGAAGCTCCCCAAACTTATGGAAAAATCCTTTAAATGTTTCCAAAACTTTTTGAATGCTCAAAAAATCAAGTTTTCCGTTTATCTGGGACGTTTTCTGGGGAAAGTTTTCTGAAATTCTTGGAAGATCTCAGGACTACTGGGAAATTTCCTAAATTGCTGAGTCCCTTGAGCATTTGGGAGTTTTTTCGAGTTTTTGGAAAGCTCCCTGATCTTATGGGAAATTCTCTGAATTTCTGGGACGTTCTCTGAATGTTTGAGATGTTTTCTGACCTCTTAGAACGTTTCCTGATCTTTGGGGGAGTTCCATAATCTTTGTAAGCATTTCCTGAAGTTCTGAGAAGTTTTTCGAATTCATGAGAAACCCTGAACTTCAAGGAAGTTTCTTGAACTCCTACATGTTCGCTGTATATGTCTAGCAAGTTTCATGAAGAATCCTAGAGGGTTTGAGCTGTTTAGTGGAATACCTGTAACTAGAAATTAGAAGAAAAATTAGTATCTTCCATTTAATTCCAACTACCTTTGCTTATCTTCGACACGTCGAAGTTTCATGAAATTCTAAGAAGTTTACTAAGCCTCTAAGAAGATCCGCAAACTGTTGAAAAGCTTCATGAATATCTTGACTGTTCTCTATTGGAAGTTCTATAATTTTCTTGAAAATTCCTTGAACTTTTGGGAAGTTCTCTGATATTTTGGGAAGTTCCCTGAACACCTTGAGTAGTTCTATGAGCTTCTGAAAAATACCCAAAATAATCTGATAAGTTTTCTAAACTTCTGGAAGCCCCCTGAATTTCTGGGTAGTAACCTGAACTTCTGTGAAGAACCTTTTACTTTTGGAAACTTCCCTGAACTCATGGTAAGTTCCCTGAATTTGTGGACAATTCCCTGAAATTCTAGGATACAATCTGAATTTCAGGAAAGTTGTCTGAACTTCTAGGAAGAACCCTTAATTTCTGGAAAGCTCCCTGATTTTCTGGAAAGTTCCCTGATTTTATGGGATGTTCCATTGACATCAGGGAGAATAGCTAAACCTCGGGAAAGTCTAAATCGAATCTAAGAAGTATACCGAGCTTCTAATAAGTTCCCTGAGTTTCTAAGTACACTGAATTTATTATTTCGTATTTTGGGAAGTGCATCGCAACAGCTGGAAAAAGTCATCAGTTGACTCTAGTTGTTGCATAATGTCTAGGATCATATCCCTTGGCGCTATATATCACTATCAGCACTATCTAATATCGTTTAAATGAGATGCGTGCATTCACACACTCACCACCACTCAAACCAATCCATGGCAAAAAGTTTGCAACAAATCCTCAGTCTCTGAAAAAACAAAACTTCTGATCTCTGGATGTTGTATGATTGACAAGATGATAAGTGTTGGTGGGTTTAACAACAAGAAATACTACACTGGTGCGGGAACGCAAAGTTGGTCTGTTTTAGCTGGTTCTTTTTAAGTTTGTTGATGCAAATCAACTATGAAGATGTTAAAGTAGACCACCGCTGAAGATGCTCTAAGTGGTAAATTTTGAACAGGCTGAACACTGAGATCGGTGGACCGAGTAAATGACAAAAACACTACTCCAATAATTTGAAAAAGGTGTGAGTATGGTTTCATATGAAAAAAATTCCCGATGACTTTTGAAATTCCCGCCTTTTTCCCGCATATTTCCCGATGATTTTGGATTCCCGCATTTCCCGATTGTCCCGAGTCTGTGGCCACCCTGTCATTAACAGCAACGATGCCAACCGTTCGTCACTAACAGCAAAATTCATTTCCGTCGGTTTATGACTCGTTGAAACCATGGTAAACTGTTGGTACATGTAGATGTCATCTGATGCTCCAGGAATTTTCATAGAAAACACCCACGTTACATCATTTTCTCATCCGCCAAGGCTACATTGTTTCCAGTGTTCCGTATAATCCAAAGCCATGCCTGACCTCAGACTTGTTCCGCTAATGGCATACTGAAATGCAACACAGATTTCTTCGGTCCCAATAAAACTACCTACCAGGTTTACGTCGCTCATAACAGCATTTTTAATATCAATGATCCTTCACTGCCGTGAAAAGGATATGCACCACATTTAGACAAAAGGAAATTACTGCAATTATGTTATAGATATGCGATACATGTCAGTTTAGGAGTTAACAAACAATACCGTGTATTTTGCCCCACAAATATTGCAACGTCTCAAATTTCCCCATGGCCCCAAAGTAAACGCATCGTCGAAAATAAAACACTTTATTTCCATACTCTAAATCAGTAAGCCAAAGAATGATAATCGATTACACTAATACACGCTACAACTATACTTACTACGCTGTAACCTACTCCGCCTTCGGATGCATCCGCTGCCTGTGCTTGATAAGGGTGCTGGAATCGATGAACCGCTGGCCGCATGGGACGCACTCGTACGGCTTCTCCCCGGTGTGGATACGTCTATGGATAACCAAGGTGGTATTTCGTTTGAACGTTTTGTGGCAAAACTCGCATTCAAAGTTCTTCTCATCCGAGTGGACTAGCGCGTGACGATCGAGGCTGTGCTTGTGGATGAACGTTTTCAGACAGATCTCACACTGGTAAGCCGGAGCGTTCAAGTGCTTCGTTTCGTGATCCTTTAGCGTGAGCTTTTTCTCAAACTTTTGACCACAATGAGAGCATACATAGAGGTTCTTGTTCTCGCGATGGGTATTGTACTGGTGCTTGCGAAGTTTTGGCTCAGTGGAAAATTTCTTGCCGCATTGGTCACATTGGAACAGTTCCAGTGTCAACTGATGGATTTCAGACAAATGTTTGAGCAACATATGATCCAGACGGAACTTTTTGTTGCAAATCTTGCACGTATTATCATCAGGATCTTTCTTGTTAATTGGGATTTGCTGTTTCTTCGATTTTTTATGGAAAGCTCGATGGCGGATACATTTCTCGAATGTGGTGAACTTCTTCGGGCAAATGTTGCATGAGAACAGAGGTATATTGAAGTCTTCGTGCTCTTTCTCGATGTGCCTAGCCAAACTGCTGTTGCTGTCGAGTTTTTTGCTGCAAACTTGGCATGTCAGAGGCGGTCGAATTTTCAATTCTCGCTCATCGTCGACATCATCCGAAATTGGCGCATCCGGATCAGGCTTGATTTTCCTCTTTCTCAAGATTATTTCATCGTCATCACTGCCCTTGTTACAGCGTTTATTCTTCAAATGACGAGCAAGATTGCAAGCATGTGTGAATGCCTTGCCACAAGTGCCACACACATTGGTCTTCCGGCCAGTATGTCTTGACTCGACCGGGTGAGCCTGCCGTGAATGGGCCTTCAAATGACTTTGCAGCTCGAAGGTTTCCTCACACAATGGACACTTGAAAGACTTGCACAATAGATTATGATTGGCCAAGTACTGCTCTGAACAGTAGCGGCGTGGGCAATAGAGGCAAACAAATTCATACACGTGAGATATGTAATGTTTGTTCACTTCTTCCAATGTATCGAAATATCCCAAACACTTGTCACAGTGGAAGGGGAGCATATCCGCGTGAGCATCAACCAAGTGAATGGAAACCTCCGCAAAGTTTTCGAAACGATCCAAACAGACGTAGCAACAAGGTATGGTCTTATCATAGTATCCAGTGTCTTCATCAACGGCACACTCTTCCAACGTGTCGTTCTTCTCGTCATCAAGGGTCTTTTTTAATTCGTCCTCTTTCAATTCTTCAGTCAAATATTCCTCTTGCATCCGGTTATCCTCCTCCATTGGTACTTCCTCATACACATACTCTTCCTCGACCGTTTCGTCCATCGTATGGTGGTCATCATCATCGGCAACGATTCCATCACTCACGGAATCTTGGTCGCCTTCCTGCTTTATGATACCGTCCTGACCTTCACTTTTAATGAAAAATCCTGCGCCTTCATCTTGTACGTACTCGATTTCGGTATTTTCGATAACCATTCCGTCAATAATGTAGGCAGCTGTAATTTTCTGTGCTTTAGGGGGACTCGGTTTCTCTAATTTTGGGCGTCCTTTCTTCGGCGTAGGAATGGGTTCCGGATAGTGAATCCGTTTGTATTGTCTAAGAGGCCGCAATTATGCAAGAATCAAATAAACAAAATATTAATATCACGAAAAATCTGCCTCCCCTCAGTTTGACCCTGTTAAAACTTACGTCCACATAACATCGAATATTTTGTTGCTACCGACGAACTCGTTCCGGATATTTTCGATAAGCCGGATCTTCACCACACAATTGGAGCAGGCGCTTTGGAACGGACCGCAATTAGCAAGCTATAATTTCAAAGAAAACAACGAAAATATAAGCTCGTGAACATTTCCTCCAGAACATAAACAAATGTCACCTCAATCTTGAGCAAGCCTTCGATTACATTCTTCTGCTCATCTTGACTGAGCGCGTCCACCATTGGGGTGATGTCTTGATCGTTCGCCAAACACAGTCGACAGGTACGATCGGTTAGCTCAATCGGATGAGCCGCTGTTTCCGGTGGCATCTTGCCGCTGAACACAAGCTCACAAGTAAAATACTAAAATTTAGCACATAAATTCGTAAAAATAACAAGCCTCGCACAAATTCCTCTCGATGATGCTCAAAATGGAAACGCGATGCGAAAAGATTTGACAGCTGCTTCGAACACAAACGACAAAAAGTCGTTAATCGTTGTTCAGCATAGTTGACAGCTGCACGGGCGTAATAAGTTAGTCAATAAGTAAGCAATTTTTACTTATTTCAGACCCAACTCATACACACGGTTGTTTGCAAAAACTCTTTAATGGGTTAAAAAACACCCATTTTCAAATAGCATGGCTATTTGTCATCAAATGAGGGAATTTCTCAATCATGCAATGGGTAAAAAATACCTATTAGAAGAAAAATTTTACAATAAAAAATGGAGTATATGTTTACACATTAATGAGTGAAAAAACAGTTCAAAACCCAAGCGTATCCGATGCAGCTTTGGTGGGAAGCGCCGTTTGTTTCAGTTTGTTTAATTTTATAAAAACTAAAATATTAAATATTTTTGTATAGAAGTAATTGATATTTTTTGTATAGAAGTAATCTAATCAAGGGGTGAGTCAGTCAGCACAATATCTTGTGTGCCCATTTTTTTTAGTGTGCCTCTAAGCATTACGATGAGTCCTGATGTTTCGATCGTGGTGCAAATATGTGCCCATGTGTGCGGTAATTTGACAGTTCAATCGTTATGTTTTGGTTACGCATGGTAACCCGGTGATTGATTTGTTTTGCTTTGCCAAAGTTTTGATAACAACTTTCAGTGATGGTAGATAACTAATGGAGCTCAAGATGCTAATTCAGCGATGATTCTCGGATAATAGAGATACACAACGTGTATGTCTAAGATCAATGTGAATCATCGGTGCCGGTTCCAAGCCCGGGTAAAGGAGGAGGATATATGTGGTGATGATCGTAGCCACACGAATGCCTAATACGGTCTAACCCCGAATCTACGGTGTAATGCGACCCGATGCATGGCTGGGGGACCTTTACTTCTTGTGCTACTCATGGGATTTCATATGAGCAACAACAATACTTAATTAACAAAAGGTACCGACTGCCTCTCTCAGCCGGAAAAGATGGACACAGACGAGAGAGACTCTCTGGAGCAAATCGAGGCCCAGTTAGACAACAAATCGCTTTCCAGTGTCCACCTGTCCATCAATCACACCAAAAAACTCCGAGATGGAAGATAGTGGCGAGGACGATGGAGTAAACGTCACTATCAAATCAACTGCGGCTAAAACATGCGAACCTCCGAACCCAGACCGGGTAAAGTTAAGTGTAGCCGGAAAAAAGCGTCTAAAAAAGCTGTTGGATCAAAGCTACGGCAAGGAGGAGGCCTATCGCTTTGCTCAAAAACCAAGTGAGACTTCGCAGCCAGAATCTGCGAAAAGGCTCAGGCTGATCTATCTAGGGGAAGGTAAACCACACCCCAAAAAAACGAAGGAGACATTCACGCCGACGGGCAGGCTACACAAGGCCGGCAGCAAGCCTTCCAACGTTACTTCGGTAAACAGCCGGCTACACAGAGACAACCAAGGGTCCGGGAATAAAAATGTCCTGGATAAACTCAAGAAGGCTGGACACCCTGATCCGATCCACAAAGAAAGGGGTACAAAGGCCCCGGGAACCGGAGGTGAGCGTACTCAACCCAAGAAACCGAAAGTCCAGGGCAAAAAGGAAGAGGAATCGCATTGCACTACTCAACAATCGCTTTACACGGAAGTTATGAGCCAAGTACGGATAGGAATAATTCCAAAGGACTACCCAACGACAACTCTAAAAACACAACAACTGATTTTGGTCTAATAATCAATAATCAATAATAATAATCAATAAACAATAAAGTAGTTGAGAAGCGGGGTACATCAGCAAAACCGATCTTCAGAGGCTGCACAATAAAACAGCCTTCCTGGTAATCAACTGCCAGCGGACTGGTTAAAGAACATAACTCCCAGCATACAAGTGTGCGAGGGAGAGCTCTTAGGGTTTGATGAAAAAAATATTCCTAGATCGGAAATCATAGTAGCCTACCTGCCAAAAAGCGCCACGAAATCCGATGAGGAGATAATGGCATTCATAGAGACCCAGAACGACCTGAGTACGGACTCTTGGAGAGTTCTCCAGAGGACTATCCCCTATGGGAACAACGTCGAACTGGTTCTCACGATGAACGATGAGTCCATGCAGAAGATGATAAGGTGGGGATTCAGGATCAACAACTTGTATCAAACTGCCAAACTACGTCGGGTGAAGAAAGGCAGGACCGACCAGCACGACAGTAATACTGGCGAAGGAAAGGAGCACACGAGAACGGTGGAGACGGAAGTTGCTGGTATGGCTCCTGTAAAAATCCCAGGGAATACGCAAATGGGCCTTTCTGTGGATCATGCTGAGTAAACGCCATGCTGAGTAAACGCCTCACAACAACGTGGTTGCTTCGCGCCAACAGCAGCAGGCTACAGGCCATGCTGCAGGTGGCACCCAAGTAACATTTTTAATTAGACAAACGCTTCATTGGCAATACGTATACAACTTTAAACTGAGTAATGGTTAAGTAGTGGTTGCACAAGCGCCCAGCCAATATTTTCACAAGCAAATCTGGCGAATCTACCCAGCTTCATGAAAATGAAAAAAATGTCAAGCAGAATATGTAATCGGTTTATAGCCTAGGAAGCTTTTATCCAAAAATTATACAACTTATTACGTAACTGTTCTTTTGAAACGCATATTCAGCATATTTATTTGTTCATCGCAATTTCTATTTTTAGAACTGTGGCAAACAGCTTTTTATTGGTAGTCTTAACACGTTGATATAAACGCTTAAACATAGTCACTATACAGCAACCGAAAAAATATGTATGTCAAACACTGTTTACAATACTCGTGGACGGTATTACGGCAATGGTGTTGTTTTATCGTTGTAATGCGTAATTAACATTTAACTATATGAACTTTGTATTATAATAGTATATATTTATATATCACTTACCCGTGTACTTACCAGATTTGAACTCTGTACCTTCACCTTAAGAACGGTGACTGTATCCTCAGATCCATATCAGCTGTGAGGAATTCCAGTACCCGTATTCAAAGTGTTCAAAACATATTTTAGTTCTAATAATGTTGAACAACAATAATTGCTGAAGCTCTTTACGAACAGGTTTGTACTGTTTTGAAAATCAATGTTACCGAGATTCTTATAATCTAAACATGATCACCATCCAATTTACGTTGTTAGCTGTGCCGCGCTTGGATTCATTTGTTATAATTTTTTTAAACGACAATTTCATTTATAACTAGTTGTTATAGATTGCTATATTAATCATTGCTATATTAATGGTACAATGATGCATAGAATGACAGTACTTGCCTATAAAAAATATTTGCACATTGTACAAACAGTTTCTCCCGAGTAAATCCTAACAAATAATGCAAATAATGCGTCCGCAGTCGACTAGACTAACAAATAAATGACAATCGTCAACACCGCCGACGGTTGCTACGATTTTCAACCAAAATTAAGTTGAAAATACTCAACCGTTCATTGCGCGAAGAGAACGTGATGATTGAGTAGCTTCAACTTAAAATTGAGTTGTTTTGATCATCAAATTAAAATATATACAAGTAAGGTTTGGAAATACCAGTTAACACTAGCTAGATGGGTGAATTCTACCTACATCAATTTTTGTATTCACCCAACTGCTAATCTCACTTGACAGAACTCAACGTTGAGTTTTTTTTTTACTTAATTTTGGGTACTTTTTTCTTAGCGTGTACACTTTCGATTGACATCACTTATCACGCGTGTATAGTCTCGTGGGATTGTGGCTCGGCTCTGGATGCCAAGGTTCATGGTTCGAATCCCGATTGCAACTTTTTTTTTCATGTGAGGAAATTATTCATATGAACTTCTTTCTATTAGGAAACCGTATAAAACTAGCAATAATGTCTTCTGGCAAATTTTTATACAATATTCTAATGAGTTCCTCTTGATTTGTTCGCTCAGTGTACTTATACAACATTTTATACAGCTATAATCACTAAGCTGTATAGCGGCTAAGGTATTTTTAATATAAAGGCTTTTGAAAAGCTATAACGAAGCCAACAAATAAAACTGTGTAAGAGAACACAGAATGATCATTCAAAAGCTTAACCGACTAATTTCTTAGCTACATAAACAAGCTGTGTAAACGTACACAAACATTGTTTGCATAAGAACTTTCTTTTCAAAGTATGCAAAGTATGTGTTAAAGCTGTGTTACATTACGCATAAGTACTGTATCGATTTTTTAATTCTGCTTATTGCTTATTCAGCTTCACTTGCTTTTATTCAATTATAAAACAGCTTATAAGTTCTTAGCTTCGGCTTAGGCAACTAAAAATGTTAGTTGGGCAGTGTTGTTAGGAAAAACAGTTCAATGAGCCGTTCGTTTGGATTGTAATCAGTTTTAGCTTAATAACTTTTTCTACAATCGTCGGATCGCGTTGCAGTCTTCAAAGAAAAGTTTCCTTGGAAATTTTCCAAGAAGAAAATTTGGTTCACTTATTTTTAGATGGCAACGGGTCACCTCGCCAGATTATTCAATGTAAAAGTAAGTTTTCCCATATAAAATCCTATGTAAAATTAAAACCTCGAGAGCAAAAATATAGTTTCACCGATCGAGCTGAAATTTTGCACAGTTATTATGGGACCCAAAAGGCTTCCAAAAATCATTGAGGAGCGAATATTTTTTTCTTTCATATGTCTGTGTCCCAGGCTAGTGATCATCCGGGAGACCTCATAACTCTTTATTAAAAAATTATTCTCTTTGTTCTGAGTATGGCTCTTTTTGCTTTCGCAAACCAAGAAAAAGTCACCTTATAAAATTGGAACGAATTCAGTATCGTTGTCTCAAAGGATAACATGATTCTTGAAGTACTGACAGGAGTAAAACCAGTCCAGAATCGGGAGCTATAGTGCAGAATATTAATCAAAAGTGGAGTGAAGAACACATTTGTAATAACAAATTTTGAAGAAATGTTAGGGTTATACATAAAATCCCGATTTATGAGAATTTACCACCGCTACATATCGTCGAATATGTGTCTTCCATGCTATACACCAGACCGTGATATAGCAGTTCCTCAATTACTTATGCTCTTTCCATGAAACAAGTATCGTTCTATTATATTTTCGCGTATTTTTACTCAAAAGTACCTACACGTCAATTCTGAAAAAAAGGTTTTACACTGGTTTCGCCTCAATGGATCCACTGGTTTCGGTGCCTTCAATGAAAACTCTAGCACCTTCCACAAACTTCAGAAACCAGGTTCTGTTCATGTTGCTGAGCATGCCGCAATCAACTTGGCATTGGGGATGACTTCCAATATGCCCGTAGACCATTACTTCATCTTCTCGGACAGCCTCAGTTTGATTGAGGCTCAACGGGCGATGAAATTTAGTAGACAATCATCTTATTTCATTTTAAAAATAAAGGAACTGATCAGTGTGCTGTTACATTGCTCAATCCCAGGTGACGAATTTTACCATATAGTTTGCCAGAGTTTCGTCTCCAGTTGGTAAACCTGATGGGACAACCGGAAGTGTAGGACGGCTGTTACATTTCAACATTTCTATTGTTTCAACGAGGGTGTGGTTTAACGGCCTGCACGTCAGTCGTGTTTGCAGTGAAATATTTCACATATGACAAGAAGCAATAAACAGTAGAACAGCAATAAATTGTACTATTTTTTTGGAATATTTACATGAGGAAAATATGATTTCTGAATGGTTAAGATAAATAACATCCACCCTATTCTATTGTAACGCCGTTGCGGTCTCCATTGTAGCTGCGCCTGAAAGGGCATTAAAGAGCATTTAATTCAATTCAATGACGTTGAAGTTCAATTGAGAAAATGGCTCTTTAAAAGATGAGAAAATACTATGCGCAACTTTGATTAAAGCAATGAACTTGAAGAAGGATGACTCTGCTATAATAGCATGCATATAGAGGGTATGCATTACGTCTAGTGTATCATTGAAGTTGGATTAATAGTACGTTCACACTACAGCTTATATTACGTGATATAGAGTATCTTGATATCAAATGACATGCACATTATTTCCAGTGAAAACTAAATGTATAGATGCTGATATCAAGATACTCTATATCACGTAATATAAGCAGTAGTGTGAACGTACTATAAAGCTGATAAGGGCCCTACTAAGATCGAAATAATGCTATATCTTTCGTAATGCCATAAGACATTGCTTAGGTAGCATTATTGCATTGGTAATGCATCACTACGTTCTTACTACACTACAAGCTAATCTAACGCTTCATGACTTGACAACTGTTGAATTGTTGCGATCCCGCATTACCGATGTTGATTTTGGGTTGAATAAGTGCAATAATGCAATGCTTGTGGTTACTTGGGAAGTATCTTCTCACGAGTCATCATGGCCTAGTGAGATCAACGATGGATTCAATAACAGCTCTATCATCCACGAACAACAATCGTGAAGCCGAAAACTTGGTGCTATGTGTGGTGCTTATTTGACAGCTCGGTTTTCTTGAAGGCTATGTGCAGCAAACACAATATCCGCAGTGGAAGTTGTCGTTTTTTGACGTTAATTTAATTTGAGAAAAAAATCTTCCGTGTTGTACATACTTAGTGCAGTGGTTATCACAAGGATTGTATTTTTTCATTATTTATTAGCCAGGTACTATAATATTTTATCTAAATTACTGATACTAGCAGTTTGATAGAAGAAATATTGTAAAGGAATATAATCCATTGTGAACAGAGCTTGAAATGTTCAAATCGTCACTAGCGCCACAACAAAAGTTGCAGGCTTCAAGAACTATCGCTCTCTTCACTCCTCTGTGTTTATCACGTTGATCGAAGAGTTGTTGAATTGTTAACAGATGGGGTTGTCAACATATAGTGGATAGTATGCATGTATACGGTACTAAGCTCTTCTTGCATTTTTTGCCTGAGAGGCAAGAAGCGAGGTCTGGCGTTGAGAACGCAGTCGGCCTGTTATCAATTCCAGTCAGCGTCATTGGAATTTTCAGGCTGTAAGTCACGTATCTCCTGTTTAAGCTGTTCATCAATGAACACTCTCATCTTCTACCTCCAGAGTGTAGATTATTTTATGCGGATGACGTAAAAATGTTCATGACCATCAACTATTTTGAGGACTGTGAAAACCTGCAATTACGTGTTGATAATATGGCAACGTGGTGCTCTTTAAATTTCCCGACACTTTGCATCAATAAACGCATGTTTATTTCGACAAAGATTTTTCATAGAGGCCTAACTGACAAACGTAAATAATGGCTTTTTCCGCGAATTTCTCATCATTGAAAACTGGCCCAAACAATCCAAGACGGTCATTTTGAAGAGGAACAGTTTACCTATCCAATAGAATTAGAAGCTAACATAGGTAGCCTTTACGCCACCAGAAATTTTCGGAAGAAGCCATTGCTTACGTTTGTCAAAATCTTTGAAAAATCTTTGTCGATTTGATTCCACCGAAAGAGCAAGCTGATTAAATTCTATTATCATATTTCTGAAAATGTATTTCAACGTGTTAGGCAGGTCAAGGACTTAGGAGTTACTGTCGGTCAAGAAATAACGTTCAGGCCACACTACCATGATGTAATAGCGACGGCAAACCGGTAACTAGGATTTATTTTCAAAATATTTGAAGATTTCCGACGCCCTCTGCGTCTGAAATCATTGTACTGTTCGTTGGTGCGCTCAATACTGGAAAATAGTGTCGTTGTCTGGAGTCCTATCAACGCTTCTGGATTGCGAGGCTGGAGTCTCTTCAGCGTAGATTTCTTCATTACGCACTACTATGGCGGAATGCAGCAAACCTTCCTGACTACGAAGATCGGTGTCGGTTGCTTGGAATCGATACCTTAGAAAGAAGGAGGCGTAGAGTGCAAGCTGTGTTTGCGGCTAAGGTGATCTCCGGTGAAATTGACTTTTCGGAACCAATTACGAGCAATACGAAAACGAAACTTTTTGCACATTGTGCCTCGTAATCATCTTTATGGTATGAACGAACCACTGTGTGGTGCTGCCGATGCTTTTATTAGTGTTTATTCCTTGCCATTGACTACCTTTATAAGAAGACTATTTTTATGCGTTAGCTGATTTATTCATTAAGACAAACATATGCCAGATGAAATTTACAACAACAAATAAACTAATTATTAAACAAATAGTCAGCAACAACAATAACAACGATTTCTCGTAAATGGCATGTAAAGGATAGAATGGTCAAAACTTGGTCGTCTCGTCATATCATATGAAGTAGTTTTTTTTTAACTTGAACACCCCTCATTTTGTAGGTGTATGCTTACGGAATGTTGACTCTTTTTTCTTTTTGCCATGTTCTATTCAGTTGTCAAATGGCGTCAAATAACTTTATATTGTCAAATTAACCGTGATGATTGTTATAAAAGTGCCAGGAAT
This sequence comes from Aedes japonicus, assembly GCA_034211315.2. Taxonomy (NCBI): domain Eukaryota; kingdom Metazoa; phylum Arthropoda; class Insecta; order Diptera; family Culicidae; genus Aedes; species Aedes japonicus. Next base: position 15,634 of record JASCZW010010410.1, read on the forward strand.
CCGAGATCAGGAGGAAACCAAAACCATGGAGCCGCAGCGATCGAAAGATTAGTGGCCAACTTTTTCAAACGCAATCCCATCCTTTCCATCAGAGTTATAGAAAACAAATTGGGGAAGTCTCGCACAACAGTGCAAAGAGCAAAGAAACGAGTCGGACTGTCAACATATAAGGTTACAGTGACACCAAATAGAGATGATAAGCAAAACACAATAGCCAGACACAATAGCCAAAAGGAAGAGCGCATAAGTTGTACACAAGATTGTTGACCAAGTTTGATTGCGTCGTAATGGACGATGAAACATACATCAAGGTTGGTTTCAAGCAGCCCCCAGGTCAAGAGGTCTATATGGTTACCGGAAAAGGAAAGGTTCAGGATAAGTCAGAAAAAAAGGTCAAAGTTCCCAAAAAAAATTCTTGGTTTGCCAGGTGATTTGCACCTGTGGGCTAAAAAGCGAATTTTACGTAATAAATGGCACTGTCAACCACGATATTTAAGTAACGGAATGCTCGCAAAAACGCTTATTGCCTTTCTTGAAGAAACATAATTGTTCCGTGTTGTTTCGGCCAGACCTCGCTTCTTGCCACTACGGAAAACTGGCTCAGGAATGGTATACCGCTGCCGGCGTCGGTGGTGTAATGGTAAGCGTGACTGCTACTTGGCACCCCAGTGGTTCTGGGTTCAATCACAGTCGACGTCGGTGGTTTTTCTGAGATGAAAATATCTAGTCACGTCTTCCTTCGGAAGGGAAGTAATGCCGTTGGTCCCGGTTCATAGTCATGAGTCGATAGGTAGGGTCCAGGTGGTGGAGTCGTCCTGGGAAAAATTCAAAAGTATCGTACTTGAAATCAAACAATCGGATTTTAGAATGCTCTTCAGGGTATTTTATTCTATTAATAAATTCTCGAGTAATTTTTCAAATAGACGTATCTGATTTTGTAAACAAAGAGGGGAAGTAAGATTCAAACGTTAAATTCTTGATACCCTTAGCATTTTCATGCAAACTAAGGCCACCAACTCAAGGAATAACTTTCCCTTAGCATGATGGTGATGCTCCTTTCTGTGAGGGCACTGAGAGTTTTGAGAAATTCACGTTTGAATCTTGCTTCCCCTCTTTGTTTACAAAATCAGATACGTCTGTTTGAAAAAGTACTCGAGAATTGTTGAAAAATATATTTACAGTACGCTCAATGGACCATTATTTTCGATTTTACGCAGTGTACGGCGAACATGTTGAATCAGGTTCTGGACGGTGACATGTCTATTTCTTTCATCCTCCGCTTGATTCGATTAACCAATTGTTGCTCATTGTTAGCTTCCCAGCCAATGTCGTACACCAAACGTTTGAGAACACTCCAAAAATTTTCAATTGGACGAGCCTGAGGCACGTTAGGTGGATTGTCCTTTTTCGGTACAAATGGTATGTTTTGCTCAGTTAGCCAATCTAATGTTTTTTTCGCGTAATGACAGCTTGCAAGATCCGGCCAAAACATGATTTCGTCGTCAGCGTGATATTTGTTGATGAATTGCTTCAATTTCGGCAAGCATTGGCTGATATACACGTCAGAATTGACAGCTTTGGCCTTGTTTGGGCGTATCAAAGGCGCCGAGATACCCACCGATGACATGGCTGCCCACACTAACACCTTTGGCTCATATTTCGATTTGCTGGCATATTTAACATCGTCTGGTGTTGTTTTAATGTTAGCAGTATAGAAACCATTGTTGCCACTCAATTCATGGTGCGAAAACTTATCATCCAAAATTATGCACTTTCCATTTGCGAAATGCTCGCGACGAAGTGCACGGCAGCATTTTGGTATTTTTTCGAATTGTTGCTGTGTATATTTTGGTGCGCGCTGACGTTTCCGATAGATTACGTTATGTTTTCTCAAAATCCGATGAACTGTCATGTTTGAAACATAAAATGTTCGTGCTAATTTGCGTGTTGATTGGCCAACTTTGTTTTCAGCGCTTGACAGCAGTTTTTTCGTTGTTCTGGCACTCAATTTTGTTGGGCGACCACTTTTCTTTTTATTTTCCGGTTCTTTACCATTACGACAATCTTTCAAAACACGGTATATTGTTGATTCTGATATTGGCTCGTCTTTGAACACGCTTAAAATTTCACTTGTACTAAGCCGTCCAAAAAGGTTGGTGACTTGTGCTCGTAAATCCAGGTTGTACGACATTTTTAATGGAAACTACTGCGCAATTTGAGTTTGACAGTTCAGTAGGAATACAGATGAATGTGACAAGTACATTGGTTGACATCTGTGTGTTTGTTAATATTGTCAAATAAACGCCTGAAAGTTTTCCCAGGACTTATGTTACACATGTTATAACAGCGGTACAAAACTTGATGGAAGGTGTGAAACGTAAAGCCCTACAGTCCGCATTTGAAAAATCGGAAGCCTAATCAAATAATTTTCCTGTGTTTTATAGACTATGAATATCAAAAGAACTAAACTAATCAATGTGCACTTAATCATGTTTCACCAATTTTGACCGTTCCACCCTAAAGGCACAGAGAACAGACATCCAAGCTGGAGGCCCTTCGTGTGTAAATTTCTGTAACGGATTTTTTTAAATTACAGCTCGTTTCCGATAGTTTTGGTGAATCATGTGTTGATGACGCCACTTGCCCGCCTCGATATTTGATAGGGTGTCAATTTTAGTTTGGTGAAACCTAAACTAGGCAGCGTTATTTTTCCAACGGTTTGCTTTTGAAAATTTACACAGTAAATTGAAGAAAATGTGTTCGAGCCTGGATGTCTGTTCTCTGTACTATAGGCACAGAAAACAGACATCCAAACTGGAGTGCCCACCGTGTGTAAATTTCTGTAACTGCCATTTTAAAATTACAGCTCGTTTCCGTTAGTTTTGGTGAATCGTGTGTTGATGGCGCCACTTGCCCACCTTGAAATTTGATAGCCTGTCAATTTTATTTTGGTGAAACCTAGACTAGGCAGCGTTGTTTTTCCAACGGTTTGCTTTTAAAAGTTTACATAGTAAATTGGGGAAAAAATGTTCGAGCCTGGATGTCTGTTCTCTGTGCTATAGGTATAATTGAGTTTTACACCAACCTAACATACCCTCGCAAAATAATGGTAAAATGAAGTTTAATAGTTATTTCTCAATCCCTGAAAATTTGATGGCAATCGGATGAAAACTCGAATTTTGCGAATCAATTTTGTGTGTGGCAATTTCATCGTGGACACCCTTTATTAATAAAAACTTTTATCTCCTCACACACATGATTGTTCGACAAAATTTTAATCGGAACACCCTTTATGTTAAGTTTGAAACAAATCCCATCTTTGAAAGATTTAGGTGTATATTGAACAAGCCCCAGATATATGATTTCCATAGAATGTGTCCATATTTTGAAATCAAACCTTGATTATTTGATCAACTAGCAGCCCGCATTTTTTCTTCAGTAACCGAAATTGTCACAGATTTATGAAGCTAGCCAACCTGAAACAAATCAACGAGATCGCAACTGCAATAAATTGTGAGATTTACGAACTGTAAACATTTTTCAACAAAAATTTGTTGCAGCAGCGTTAACTTCTACGAACGTTAACCAGACGAATCACCATATTTTTCATTTCGATGAGATTCTACAACTGAAAATCGTTAATGATGGGCTATGTCCATACTGTCAGACTTGAGACAGCTGTACCATATAAACAAGTTGAATAGTTCTCCGAAGATGAAAGAGCGTCGAGCAGTTCCCAGGAAAGCTAAGGGAGTGCAGAACATAAACGTAAATAATCAATTCGTTTACCAAATCTAACTCACTCCCTAGCCTAACACAGCCAGTCGAAAGGTAATCATAGACATACGGACGTCTTCAGTTAGAATTTTTACGCTTTTGTTACGAGCGTTTTGGCAACTAACAATTTGGTCTTCTAAATGAATTTTCATAGCGTCTCATTGAGATGTCAATTAATTAATTAATTCATATTGTGTATGAATAGGCGTCAATTTGGGTGATTTTTTTTTATTACGGTGATTTTGAAGCAATTGAGTGGAAGGGTTGATATTAATGTATAATGCTTTTTGATAATATTTCTTGCAAGTAACCATTGTAAAAATTATGTCAAATTTAGACCAGATTGAGGGGGTTGCACAATGAACATACCGATTTTATTGACTTTATAATGACGAAAAGCAAACAACTTATTTAAATGGACTTACAATCAATAGTAAAATTTAGCATACATCCAATTAGAAACGAGTTTTCCTATTATTTGTCTATGAGGGTTCTAGGAATATGTAATATGTTATACACTCAGTAGCAAAAAAGGGGCCGAGCAGGGTTTTCTTCCAAAAAACGCGTTGTTCAACCTTCTGTAACTTTGTCAATTATCAATATATTTGACTGAAGTTTTGACAGCGTTGTAACTAGTGTTTTGACCTTATGTGACCAGGGTTTTATGTTGATAAAGTTTATAAATTTGAAGTTATCAGGAAATATGTGAGAAAAGTCATTTTGGACGTGCCAATTTCGAAAAGCCGTGTTTCTGTGAAAAGTTTGGGTAGCATATTGGAGGTTTCTCCATGACTTGAAAAAGTACATAAATTTATGTGGACGGGATTTGAACTGTTTCCATTGATTGGTTTGGACTACAGCTGGCGTCAAGGTTGACGCTCCAACATGAGTGTTTTCCTTGTTCACCCAATATTGACCACGCTGAACTATCGGTGCAAATGCAAAGCCGAGGCGAATTCATCTTATTAATTCGGCCCAAACCTGTATGATGACAACGCCTCGGTTTTTTTTGCACCGATATTTCAGCGTGGTCATAGTTGGGTGAACAGGGAGGGTACTCATGTTGGAGCCTTAACTTTTACGCCAGCTGTAGTCCAAACCACTTGATGGAAGCGGTTCAAATTTTGTCCACATAAATTTCTGTATTTTTTTGGGTCATGGGGAGGTTTTTAATGTGCTACCTGGGTTTTTCACAGAAGTGTGGTTTTTTGAAGTTGGTGTGTCCAAAATGACTTTTTTCACATATGTTGTGATAACTTCAAATTTATAAACTTTGTCAACATAGGGTTTTGGTCACGTAAGGTCGAAACATTGATTATAGCGTTGTTAGGGTTTCAGCCAGGTATATTGATAATTGACGGGGTTACATAGGGTTGAACAACGCGTTTTTTGGAAGAAGGTTTTGCTCGGCTTTTTTTTTGCTACTGAGTGTACGTGAAACAGGCGGCTTTACTGCAGTCCAATAATCAGGTATGAATTGGTTATTTGCTAAACATCGATTTTAGGAAGCTTTTGTTGGACTGCAACGGGCTGAGGTCGATTTCCTGTTCTTTTGCCGTTGTTCCACAGCACCAGTTCATAGTCTTGCCATCTGACGGAATGATGCTGCAATAGCAAATAGCAAGTCAAGCCAAAACTGGTGGGTTTATTCAAAGTATGACTTAGCTGAAGACATGAAAATATTTTTTTCTTGTTTATGCGAAGGCTTACACTAGTATGTAGTAGTAAATACAATATAAAATCTTATGCACAGATATGTAGTTTGAGCGAATATAGGTTATTTTCAATATCAGAGTTAAATAGAGAGAATTTAAAACACTAAAAATTGCGTGTGTCCAATTGTGCACACACGAGAGCTCATATACTAACGAGCGGTTTGTTTGACAGCTGCTTTGCAAAAACAGAGAAAAAACAAATGTCAGTGCACGCTTGCTAAGCTTACTCGAAGTACACGAGAAGCAACCCTGAAATTGCTCGTAATATACGCTACAACATGAGGAGCTGCATTTTCCCTTGGTATGCTCATAAAAATGTTTGGTAATTAAAAATAAATAGTTCAGTTCTAGATTCAAAATAATATTTTAGTTTAAATCAAATGATTGTGGTGTAGATTAAAGAGCGAACACGAAATTATTGCAACGCGTACAACTGGCTGTATATTTTTTCACACTGGACAGAATTTAACGAAATTTTCCAAAGTTCCTTTTTGAAGTGTATTATTTACATCCTATGCATTGTACATTAAGGCTTGATCCATTTAGCATTTGGCCGCTATATAATAGTAGCCGTAACCAAAACTCAGACGCTTAAAGTAATCAAAGATGGAACGCAAGAGACGAGGACAAATTTTGTATACTCACATTGAAAATCCGACGTGGTAGTCTTGTCATTTTTGCTCCGTTTTGATTTTATTTTTATTTGTATTTTACTTTAAATTTCGGTCGTGGAGTGCTCTCCAGAGTATGCTTCCATTGATTGTTACAGGAGTGCCAACCGACAACCATCATACTTTGCGCGTTGACCCTACGTTGTCCTTGCTTCGATTGTGTGTGCTTTGCCCAATTTCCTGTGATGTGGATCATTCGTTTCAATTAAATCTAGCATGTGAAGATTTTCGACAATGTTTGGACGTTATCAACTGTGATTCTAGTCGGATTATGAAGAAATTGTACGATTAAACTATACTTGTGTCTTCAAACTTCAGCTGGAGGTTATGGGCATTGCTCGATGCTAGTTGCCTGATCGGGCTTTTGGATAGGACACGTAATGAAATGGAATTCAGCTAAGTAGTTTTTACTCTTTTTATTTGGTGAAATCAGTTTTAGTTCCCGTAACACACTAAATACGTACAGAATATTGTTTGCTGGCAAAGGTGGCAGGTATAATTGATTTATTAAATACCTGGTTTAGTTGGCAACGGTGGTTCTGACTGAACAGTTTCTTTTTCTTTTCAAGAAAAAAGTAAAACAAGAAGGTGAGATCATTCCATAAGCAAAATGCCATTTTTTTTCTAAATACGACCAGGGCTGGCTATTGCTGCGGGTATTGTGGGTTTCCCAGGTACCCGTTTCAAGCTTTAGTTGGTGACGGTGGCTCTTCTTGACCTTCTATTCCTGAGTTGTAAGTGTGAATAAGGGCGTCTATGTAATGTTTTGCTGTACCTGTTGTAGACTCCCAGTACCTCCCATTTCCTCAAAAGCTTTGAGAATAACTTATGTTGCCTCAAAAGCTCTCCTTTTTATTGTATTGGCCTCCATAACAAAAAGGGCACCATTGCAGAGCATATGATGGATCAAATTATTCGCAGTTCTACTCGCCCAACGCCCCCGGTTGGGTGAGGGATAGAGGATGACACACACACACACACACTTAACATACCCTCGCAAAATGAATCGGATGAATTTCTTTTGACAGGAGTCCGTGGTTTGTTTATTTCATCTGTTTGAATTCGAAAACAAACAAACCACGGACTCCTGTCAAAATTGAATTCCATTCATCAGGATGAACCACACGTTCACTAGTGACGTCATCTTGCAAAATTCTATATATAGAGAAAGTCTCTTCTATCTGTTGCTTTTGTTGGCACTATTGGTTTGAATCCTAGAGGGTTTGAGCTGTTTAGTGGAATACCTGTACATAAGTAGAAACCAAGTTGAGTTATTAGTACCAGACACTGAAGAAGTCAGCACATTGTATACGAAATACGCGTATCTGTCAACATAAGAAAAGGTAGTTGGAATAAATGGAAAATACTAATAATTTCTAGTTACTATTGGTTTGTCAATTGCAAGGAGTTGTTATTAGAAGAGGTTATGCACATATGTACATATAATAGAAGTGTATTGTACTACAGCTAGAACCACTGCATCTGATTGATGGTTCGTCAATTTTACAACATTTAATGCAATTTACAAAACAAACCTTTCGTTTTGTTGCAAATGAAGAGGCAACTAACCGTTTTACCATATAAAATATGATATGAGAAGCAAGCAAACCTCCTTTAATGACTGCAATATTATTCCCATATGCGTCAGGTAAACATGCATCTTAATGTTCTAATGTATGTACATGCATTCACTACATATTGATTCGTTTCCATAGAATGTAAACCCTTTAGAACCCGGCAGCATCCCACCCTCGCTGTATTGCATTTTAATAGGATAATCACTGTAAAATGCCTTGTAAAACAAGCATCTTTACAGCCTCGCGTAAATCCTAATCGCACCCTCCAAATCGAGCCACTAACGATATCGGTAAACACTACAAGCGCGGCACGTGCTAGTCACGCGACATTTCTCTGCTAGAGTATGTTATGCCCCATCATACATGCCAAGCCACCATGCCGTTTGTTGATAAATAAATCACACCCGATAACGTTGGTTGGACTGAAAATTAATTATGTTGTACCCAACTAAGAAGCGACAACCGTTGCCAAACAAACAAACAAACAACATCCAACCACATTTGTAGAAAATCACTAAGAAATTGCAAAATTGTGCATAATTAAGCAAAAGGATTTCATGTACCCACTTACAGCAAGGAGTTACACGCTGTGGTTGAAAGAAATCCCAGTGAGTACGCTGACCGCACATGTGACGATCCTGTTTTTGCGAGAAACTTAAACACATATCGGGAAACACCGTCGTAAATCTGAATCAAGAATGCATTAGACGCTACATATTTCCGTAACGATTCGCTTTTCACGGCTTTGTACGACTGTCGCTACAACTACCAGCGTCGCTGAATTTTAACTTCCTCCGATCAGGGGCGAAACACAAACATAATTATCGGATATTCAGTGCCAGCAGGAAGCAATAAAATTTCGAGAAAAATTAAATTATAAGGACATTTCAACGACTTTTCCACTCTACTCGAACGGCAATAACAAGAATCAGAGAAGTAGTGGACCGAAGGGAAGCCTGAAACCGCAGCAAAGTACAAATATTAAAGATAAAGTCGTTTGGGATGTGGAACTTTTTTTTTTAGAAAATAAACCAATCCCTATTACTGGTTGCTAAATTAAAATTTATTTGCATGTGTTCTTAAATGATTGCTCTTCTGAATTGAATTTTATTATATTAGAGTTCAGCAAATGCAGATTGGTTAGTTTTGGCTTGAGACTTATTCGTGAATAAATGAGTATTCATTTTACATGTGATTTTTGCAAATACATATGTGTGATATTTTGCCGTGCGGGGCTGTTGATTGTTATAGTACATTCACACTATTAGCGATATGATATCTTGATATCAAATGACATGAACATTATTTCCAGTGAAAACTAGATGTATAGTTGCTGATATCAAGATACTCTATATCACGTAACATAAGCAGTAGTGTGAACGTATTATTAACGTCTAATGTCTAATGGCCCAAACACAATGATAACGGCAAAGGCAAAGCCCGATCTGAGTATGCCTGCTTGTCGGAAAGAAAACAGGCTAGATCCAAGCCGATTCTTATTGGACATATCGAAGTCATTTGCAGCAACTGTCAAAATTGCCGTTTTCCATTCCGTTTCCGTTATCATTGTGTTTGGGCGGTAACGTCCTTAAACATCTTCCATGCAAATTTCCATATAAGGCGTTAACGGAGATGCTCGCTCACGGTAGGGCCTGTTCATAAACCACGTAGACTCATTTTTGAAAATACCAGACCCCCCTCCTGCCCCCTCGTAGACTTTTCTCCATCCATTTTTTAGAATGCAGAATTTTGTATGGAGCGTAGTATTTAGTGAGATCCCTCCTCCCAGAAAAGTCTACGTGGTTTATGAATAGTCCCTTAACGATAAACAAACCTGGTCCTATAACTCCTTCTTGTTCTTCCCACAGTCTTTTTCTTTATTAATTTATGTCATTTTCGGTTATTGCTAGTGCGAAATTGACTCGCCCTAACAGCTGTCAAAATGTTTTTTGATTCAATCGGGTCGTATTTGGATCTGCTCTTGATCAGACCAAACATTATAGACACTCAAGTGATAGACGGACATAGGCCGCCATGTTGTATCCGAAACGAACATTTCCCATATGATTTGACAGTTGTTTTGGATACATCCATTGTGCCAGAATCACGTTGTCCGGTCTATTACACCCAAAATAAATTTCACATAATCAGTGGAAAATATCCACTAGAAATTCACTTAACTTTCATGTGATTCAGGAAGTGGAAAATATTTTGCAAAATCAAGTGAATCTTATGTGTCCACCTCGGCTTTTTTTTGCACCGATATTTCAGCACTGTTACTATCGGGTGAAAAAGGGAAATACTCATGTTAGTGCGTCAACTTTGACGCCAGCTGTAGTCCAAACCACTAGATGAAAACAGTTCAAATTTCGTCCACATTATTTCCTATGTATTTTAAAGCTATTGTGAAATTTAAAATTTGGTATCTAAATTTTTCACAGAAATACGGATTTTTGAAATTGTTATGTCCAAAAATGACTTTTTTCACATTTATAATGAAAACCTAAAATTTATAAGCTTGATCAACATATAACATTTCGACCACATAAGGTCTATACATTGTTTATAGTGTGGTGAAAGTTTCAGTTAAAACTATTGATAATTGACAAAGTTACAGTAGGTTGAACATGGCATATTTTGGAAGCAAAATTTTGCTCGGCTTTTTTTTGCTACTGAGTGTACGAGTGAGTGCTCAACTTCCGAGCTGAACAGACGCGTTTGCTATCGTTCCGTGGAAGCTCGAAATCACGCTATTTACCAGTGACTACTGTGTCTTTCTCGAATCCTGCTCATCGCCGAGCCGTTTTTCCGTGTCTGCTACGCGTCCAAACGACTCCGCGATGGGCCGTCGTGAAAACACTTTTAGAATAGACTTTTCGGAAAGTGCCAAAAAACCGGACCCTGCCAAAGTCCACATTCTGTGCGACCGTTCTCGGTCTCGAAGCAAGCGTGAAGTGCTACAGATTCAGAACAGCAAAGTACTCGTGTGTTTCGCCCGTGAGTTGTGACCAACGTTGGCGCAACGAGTGTGCGAAGATCACGACAGCAAGCAACGAGACTGTGGGATTGGAAAAAATACCCACTCAGGATCACGCTGGAGGATGGAGCAGTGGAAGTGAGGCTGACCGACCTGCTCCGATGTGTCGGATCCAGAAAATTATCGATTTCCGCACGGTATGGCGATGTCCTCTCAGTGCGAGAACAACGATGCGGAGCTGAGATCGATTTCCCGGCATTTCGACCGGCGTTCGTATCGCGAAGATGTCGGTGAAACGAAACATCGAGTCGTGGGTCACCACTGACGGCGAAGTGACGAACGTATCGTATTACGGGCAACCGCAAACATGCCGTCACTGCTGCGAATACGTTCACATCGGTGCGACGTGCGCTCAAAACAAAAAGCTGCTCGCACAAAGTCGTGATGCCGATGTTAGTAAAGCAATCGCCGTCGCAAAAACGACGGAAATCGAAAAAGTCCGAACGCAATAAACACAATCCAAACCGCTTCAGGTCTGAACCAAACAAACAAACACCGGAAAATGCTACGACGGCTCTGTCCGCTGCGAACTGGCTAAATCGGATAAATGCCACCACCGAAACAAATCCCCCACCGGCAACAGCTGTTGGCACCGCCAGCCATGACCGAACAAAACTTCCCACGTTAGCTCTCTACCTCGGCGCCGGTGCCGTGACAGCGGGCTGTTATCCCCTACAGGTCATCAGCCCCTGCCAGCAGCGGAGTGGTTCGCAAAACTGCTAGTGGCAAATCCGATGGTACCGATACAGACTCGCCCATCGTGTTCAAATACAAACAGAAGATGAATACCGCACACGAGCATCAAGCAAGAAGCCTCTGCGCAAGAGGACCGCGACGGACAACGAGATGGTGGCATAATCGCTGGCATAGGATGAGTTTCTAATGCAACCGCATCCATCAATATCAACAACATCACGAACGCAACGAAAATTGACGCGCCTTCGAACGCTTCTGCTGGACACCAGATATCGACATCGGCCTGCGCAGGAGGTTGAGAACGAGCAGCTCTGACTCCTGGCTAGCAACGTCGTCTGTAAGTAGATCAACAAGAAGGGGAACACAATCGCGCTTGCAAAGATCACATACAGTGTCTGCACCTGGAGCGGGAGTCTGGATGCTGACTTATCGCTGTGAGAGTGCAAAACACAATGCTGTGAATATCTACGCCTCGGGACAGCCTGGTGTGGAGAGAGAGCGATTTTCAACGGCACGATCGTTTACTACCTTCATCAGCAACATCGCAACACACGTCATCCTCGCCGGTGATTTCAACTGTGTGCTACGTCCGAGCGAGCTGCCACGAGTGCCAACACAAGTCCGGCGCCTACAAGCAGCCAGTGCAGCAGCTGCAACTTCACGACGTTTGGGTAAAGCTGTAACCCCAGAACCTGCGCACCTACTATCGTCACTGACCACAACGCGACATCAGACTCGACTGCATATAGTGTAAGCGCTAGCTTTGCGAGCATCTGCGGAGGTGCTGCCACGCCATGTATGCTCTTTACAGACCACAAGGCCCTAACAGTGCGAATTTGCTCTCCACCTTGGCCGCGAGTAAGGACGCGGCTTCTGTCCCTCCGTCCTCATCTCTGTAACTGCCGACAACATTGAAGAATCTTAAGCTTCGATGGCAGTATTGACCCGCCAGCGGAGAAATTTTTCCACCTGGATGGCGTGGTGGATTTCATGCGCAAAACCAAAAATAAAGTCTTTTTTCCGTTGAAGTCGAGTGAAGCCTTCAGACCTCTTTAACGCTAATCATCAACGTCTCTACGAACAACTGCGTCTCGCAGTATGATGACTACTTCCACAATCCCGCCATGCTGGTGACCATCAATCGCGTGAAAGCACAAAATGCTCACGTTGCAACGGCAGTTTGCGCAAAACCTCCGTCCGCATAAATGAGACGTTTGTAGCTGGGGAGAGCCTATCAACCTTCCAGCTGGGAGACCGGTGGCGGAAAAAAACACCAATAACAAGCCTGCGAAAATGAGTGCGAGGTGAACAAATTCAAGGTTCTGCTGCTATCTGAACAGCATATGTTCCGCTACTACAGGGACCTGTACGCAGCAGAGAAACGAGACAGATTGGGGAAGAGCGCTTTGATTGTGAGAGAGCCATTCCTGAGAACGACGACAGCCAACGCAGCTATAAGGTATGAGATCACCATCGATCGATTTGAAAAATGCCATCCGAACGTCGCGAGAAGAGAAAATCAATCGGTACTGACGGTCTTCGGGAGTTCTACCTATGATCGTTCGACGTCATTTACAGGAGCTTATATTTCGTTATGAATGAAGCCGCACGAATGAGCTCCTCGGTTCTCCGATGGCACGAATCGTGCTCGTCAAGAGAGAGAGGAGGAGATGGAACAGCAAGTGCATACCGACCGATCAGCCTGCTCAACGTAGACTACAAAATCCTCTCCCGTGATGAAGGCCCGTCTAGAAACCGTGCTACGAAACCATTGCGTTCTGAGCGCGCAAAAATGTTGCAACACCGATAAATCTATTTTTCAAGCAACACTGTCGCTCAAGGATCGCTTGGCGCAGCTGATTGCGAGAAGAGAAGGCAAAATTAATCTTTTGACCTTGCTCAAGCATTCGATCGGGTCTCGCATGAGTTCCTGCATCGTACTCTACTGTCACTGGGTATCAACTCAAACTTCGTCGGTTGGCTTGCGCGGATAGCTGATTCCTCATCATCACGTGTGATGGTGGATGGGCATCTCTCGAGCGCTTCCGCATAGAGAGGTCGGTTCGTCAGGAGACCCTTTGTCGATGTTGCTCTTCGTACTCTATTTACATCCCCTGCTTATACGAATGGAACGTGTGTGTGGGAAGAGCTCTGCGTAGCGTATGCTGATGATGTTACTGTGATTGTAACATCAACACAAACGATCGAACGGATCTTCCAGCTGTTCGATTATTTCGGAAGCGTGGCTGGGGCGAAACTAAATCGGCAGAAAACAGTGGCAGTTGACGTAGGTTTCATCAATGGGGAACCTCTGACGGTACCGAATCTGCAGACGAAGGGAGAACGTGAAGGTGTTGGGCGTTGTTTTCACCAACTCAGTGCGGCCTGATGGTGAAGTTAAACTGGGATGCTCTGGTATCTAGGACCTCGCAACTTATTTGGTTGCATAGCATGCGTTCACTCAACCTGCAGCAGAAGGTAGTACTGCTGAACACCTTCATCACAGCGAAAATATGGTACCTTTTCGTCTGTGATCACACCGCAATGTGCTCACACGGCAAAATTAACTTCGATGATGGGCACGTTCTTGTTTCGAGGGCTGCCCGCCCGAATACCAATGCAGCAGCTGGCGCGTAGCAGAGCAAGGCGGACTTAAGCTACAACTGCCGGCGATCAAGTGTAAAGCGCTTCTCATCAACCGTCACCTGCAAGAGATCGATTCCCTTCCCTTTTATCATTCCTTCTCGTTCAAAAAATAATCCTCCCCATCAACCTTCCTTGTCTCAAACTCCTTCTTCAGCAAATTCCCTTATTTCCTCACCACATCCAACAAAACCCTCCAGCGATCAAATACAATCGTCTCTACCTGGATCAAACGGACCTGCCAAGAGTCGAAAGGAATCATCCGGGCCAAAACTGGAAGAAAATCTGGATCAACATTTCGATGAACGACTATCTTCACAACAACGCAGCGATCTCTACTTTTTGTGAACGAAAAGACGGAACATCGTAGCTTGTTGCACATCATTGGTCGTGCAAATGACCCCAATTGTCAGCACTGTCGGGTGCCCACCATCGAGACTTTGCAACACAGGTTCAGTGAGTGCCCTCGAGTAGCTGATGCATGGACATACATTCAGCGGAGATTAACAACGACACTCAGCGGATGGCAGAGACTTTCTTTCGATGAAGTTGTAAGGCCAATTCTGGCTAACATGACAACAGCCAATAAAAATGTTATTCTAAAAACGATAATAAAATACATCAACTATGTTAATTGTAATGTTAATAATAGAATCGATGTAGGGGAATTAGACTTTGTGTTAATTCTATAAAATTAATTTTGATTTATTGAATTTGTTATTTATGTACAAAACTAAATAAACAATATTTTAAATTAAAAAAAAAAAAAAAAAAAAAAAAAGTGTGCCATAATACCAGTGGGTGGATAGTCATGAAGAAAATGCAAATAGGGAAGGTCCATTTATTATGTCACGCAGTAATGGGAGAGGGAGGTGTTTGAGAAAACGTGACGATCCATACAAAAAAATTTGAATGTCCATACAAAAAACGTGACAAGGAGGGGGGGGGATAAAAACTCACTTTTTGCGTGACGTGATTAATGGCATTCCCATATTTCTTGGCTCAGGATGTACTAGCACAACGGACCCCAGCTCGGTCCCAAGCTTAATGATTCGCCCCTAATAACGTAACTCTCACCAACACATCTTCAAGTTTTGTGTCAAAATTACATAACGAATCAAAACAACAACAAAAATACTAGTACTTAAAGGTAAAGAAAAGCGCAAGAATTATTGCGAGGAGCAGACTGCAATGGTGTACTTTGGACCTAGAGGTTAAATTGTATAACAGTGAAGTCAACAATGAATATGTAACTAGTGATTTGAAATTGGTCCACTGTTTTAGAACCCCTAGGTACGAAGTACACCTTGCAGTCTGCACCTTGCAATAATTCTTGCGCTTTTCGGTACCTTTCGTTGTTTGTTATTCTTTGTTGTTTACATACATTGATTGTTATGTTATGTATTCTCCGCGCGTGGAGTAACAATTATGATGTAGAAGGAGATGTTCGCACACTGACGGAACTTTCAACACTTTCTCTTCATATCTATCATTCTAGCAAAAAACATTAATGTGCACTCTTGGTGCCTCATGGTGATGAGCGAACATCTCCTTCTACATCTTTGTTGTTGTTTTGATTCGCTACACTCCCGCTTCACTGTATTCAATTTTTGAGTACAATTGTATGCTATCTCTTTTTCTCTCACGGAAATGTTACTCAATTTTCGTTAAAAAGTGGATCAACTCAATTTTTGAGTAGATCCACTTTTTTTTTTTTGAGAGAAAAAGAGATACACTCAGTAGCAAAAAAAAAAGCCGAGCAAAATGTTGCTTCCAAAATACGCGTTGTTCAACCTTCTGTAACTTTGTCAATTATCAATATATTTGGCTGAAATTTTGACAACACTATTGCACCGATAGTTCAGCATGGTAAATATCGGGTGAAAGCGAGAAATACTCATGTTAGAGCGTCAACTTTGACGCCAGCTGTAGTCCAAACCACTTGATGGAAACATTTCAAATTTTGTCCACATTATTCTCTGTATTGTTTTTAGCCTAAATTTTTCACAGCTATACGGATTTTTGAAATTGGTATGTCCAAAATTGACATTTTTCACATCATAACATATGTGAAAACAGGTCAATTTTGACATACCAACTTCAAAAATCCGTATTTCGTGAAAAATTTAGGTAGGATATTAAAATTTCTCCATGACTTTAAACAATACAGAAAGTATGTGGACAAAATTTGAACTGTTTTCATAACTTCAAATTTATAAACTTTATCAACATAAAATTTTGGTCACATAAAGGTGTAGACATAAGTTATAGTGTTGTCAAAATTTCAGCCAAATATTGATAACTCTAAGACCACTAGTGGTTTCGTCCAGGGCTTGACCAGGCCCTACGTTGTGATTTTACTTGTTTTCTGAGAGACGACAAACGAGAACAAACGGACTACTTTGACGATGATAATTTATTACCACCGAGAGGCAGCGCTGCCAGCTCGGTGGGTACAAACGAAACGTTACATTTACCATAACTCTAAGACCAGTAGGTCCCGAACAAATACGATTTTTTTCTTGGTTCAGTCAGTACTAGCACATCGGTCCCAAGCTTAATAATGCACCCCTATAATGAACTCACACGAGCACACTCTCAAATATTCTATCAAAATGACACAGCAAATCAAAACAAAGGCGCAAATATGTATAGCAAGGTGCTGGCTTCAAGGTGTACTTCGGACCAAGGGGTTCTACAACAGTGAACCAATTTCAAATCGCTAGTTGCATATTGATTGTTGATAAAAGGGTAGTTGAGATTAAGGACATGAAATTCACCATTTCACGGATTGGTTTTGGCGTCCGTGAGCAAAAGGTGTTCGTAAAGGAGTCCGTAAATTAATAGTGATTAACATCGAGTGGGTAAACCATCAATTCAGGACCTTTTTCTGTTACCGTTGTAGTAGACACCGACAAGCTCGTGATTCAGGCCTAGTGACCCCTGTGGCCAGTTGGCCTTACGGCTACGGATACCCGCTTCCTGTGGCCAAACAATTAACGATACCAAGGAGCACTTAGTCTCGGCAATACTTCCCTAAACGTCAAGTAGCCCTCCTTCTCTCGGTATTGTCACTCCGGCCTTGTCTAATGAGGGAAGACGCATGGCAGGAATTTTGGTGTTGTCGTAAGCCAGTGAAAGTACTTATTTATTTTGCAGCACAACCAACTTCGTCCGTAATCGACTCAGTTAACCCTGGAAACCCGAACAAGCAAGTCATCGATCCTGCAGCGAGCGCTCGCTGACATCGTGGAAGCTGTTCCTGATCATGATCCGCCACACTAGCAATAGTCCGGTATGTTCAATAAACCACCCACCTTTCACCAACATTCAGAACATCAGAATTAATGAAGAGCCAACCCACAAGCAATAGTTTCTTTCAATACATAACTTCCAATGCGAACAGCCTTACGTTTATTCCCCTAACTTAATCAGGTGATCAGTATTCCGCGCGTTTGATCGCAAAACCCCTCCAGATTGGCCCAGTAGTAAGTCGACCTTGAGACACACTTCGAGAGGTCTATTGCTACTGAGTTATTATCAGGATACAGACAGTAGAGTTACAATAGGTATAACCAACAGTATAACCAATAATCAATATGCAACCGCTGTAGAACCCCTTGGTCGCTTGTGCTGAGTACCGCCTGTAGTCAAGAAAAAAATCGTATTTGTTCGGGACCTACTGGTCTTAGAGTTGGTCTATGGGTATAACTACGTATTTTTTCTTGCGTGAGCAAGAGCTATATCACCTTGAGATTTGTTTGTTAGTGCTAGTATTGTGCCACTCGGGCATAAATTGTTAGAGAAAGAGAGTGTTTCTGCTTTGCCATGAAGTAAATTGATATTGTAGGTAAAGGCACAATTTTGCTGGTGAAAATGCAACGAACAGAAGCCAACGCGCATGCGCACGCAGGGATGCATATAATTTCAGATGCATTTACCACGTGATAAATGGGGATGCTGTAATATTGGATGCATATGTAACGGGCGCTAAAGCAACTTTGAATTTTTCCACATTTTGTCGCGAGTGCATGAAAATAATTAGGAATCAACGTCTACAATTTTCAATTTTTACAAATGAACAAGCTAGTGTATATTTTGAGGCGTCCTTGGTGAGATCAATCTGATTTTAACTATTTAAAAAAATCTTATTTTCAAATAATAATAATAACCATAAAGATTGTCCATAACACGATTGCCGGTCAATGGGTGTTAGATTGAATTCACACACATTTTAAATCGGCTCGACACAGTACATGCGCGAAATTATCCGAGGGAATTGAAAAAGGCAGTTAGAATGAAAATGTGATAACTGACTGGCCAATGACTGAGCATATCACGTGAAGTGCCGCCAACATATATTTCGACAAAAAGTTTTTCATAAGGCCAATGTCGCAAACGTAAACAATGACTTTTTCCGCAAATTTCTCGAGAATGCTAACTTAATCATAGTGAATTATGACGATGATTGTACAGAACAGGAGTTCCCCTTTATAATAGAAGTGGTAGTTTACTTGAGCGAGTTAGAATTTTCAAAGAAATTCGCAAAAGAAGCCATTGTTTACGTTTGTACATTAACCTATGAAAACTCCATGTCGATTTCATGCCTATGTTGGCAGTTTCATCCATTTTGGTTTATTCTCAGATTCCGTAAAATTTCACCAAGAATTAAAACATTTGATATAAGATTTCGTTACCGAGTCCAATAAAAAAGAAACACAAGTGTTGCTCAAATAGATTTTAGTAAGATGTGATAGAGACGGATTTGATTGTTAATGACGGACTGATTGTTAATAATTGTTGATTAATAATTGCCTTTGTCTTTAAAAAGACTTACTACCAAAACCACCCGCAGGGCAGAGGTGACCAGGACCGTCTCTCTTGGACAAACAGTCCTGGACTTGGGCAGATAATTGAATTTTACAACCCCTCTCAACAGGCTAAGAAGGTTATTTATAAAGAAAGGAAAAAGAGAGAAAGGAATTCTTGTTTGATGACATGCGAGGGATTGTTGGAGATTTTTCACGACAACTTTTCGTTCTCCCCAGTAGCACACTACAAACATAATTAGTTGTAGCAACTTGATTATGACCAACAAAGGCATACTTATGTTTTCTCAGCTTAGTGGCAACATGTGTGCTACTAGGGTCGAGACCTAACCAAATTTGATCAGCACCAATTACACTAGTCGGCAGTGTGTTCTCCCTTCAAGTATATATGTTGAATTTTATAGATTTCACCACGCTGAATTCAAATATGGGCTCAGAAATGCTGTAACACGTCCAGTTTTGAGAAAAATGTGATTAAAATTCACAAAAACACGTATTTCCGCAGTAATACCTCATCAACAACCAGAATATTGGCTCTGCCCTTTGCAAGTTGGACTTGGATTTTATGGAGTGAACCTCCCTGAATCCATTCGTGAACACAGATTTTTCGTAACACGTAAGATTGATGAAATAAACCGGGTTTTCATTCACAAAATTACGAATTTTCATAAAAATCAAGATTTTCTATTTTGAAAACATAAATTTCAGCTCCACCCTTTGAATGCTGAGTTTGGATTTTATGAAATGAACCTCGCTGAATCCATTCGTGTTGAAAAAATGAGTTTTTATTCACAAAATTGCGAATTTTTCATGAAAATCAAGATTTCTTATCAGTCAGTCAGTCAAGTCAGTCACTAAGTTGAAATTTTCTCTATATTTTTCAACTTAAATTTCACTTTATTTTCTTTTTCCGCTCACAGTTCTCCAAAGGTGTTTGCCTCTGTAACATCCAGCAGTAGTCCTAACTTCTAATTAGAAGTTCTGGTGTTTTCATTAAATAAGAGTAGGTAATGCTAGTAAGGAATAAAATAAGGGATTAAATGTTGTCAAATTTTATATTCTTGCTTACTCTTAAGCTTTTGTACCATCCCCATTCCCAATAAGGACTTTATCGAAAACAAACTGGCAACATTTTTTTCTCAAACACTGCGAAAAATTCCATGGTTGTTGTATCGACAATTAAAACATGGTCAAAATGACTTATGCATAGAATGGTTACAATAACCATAAAAATGGTCAAATTTCCCACGTTCATGGCATTCTTGACTGTGGTCATGGTAATAAGGACTATTCCGACCTTATAGCAAATGCAGAATCAACTATTTTTTAAGGTTGTTTTGACCATGATCATAGTCGATTGAACATCACTATACAGTCATAGTCATCTTAACCCTCAACAATGGTAAAATTGACCATCGTATTTTTCTCAGAGTACTATGAAATATATGCAAAAAATTGTGAACAACTGGATCGTTTAATTCAAGTTTTATCCTCTTAGTTTAACCTAAACAAAAATGAATGCGTAAGCAACTTTATGTCCAGAATTTTCTGAATGGATTTGACTCCAATCTTGAGGCTTTGGACAGTAGTTTTGTCACATTTTCAGGAAGCCAATTCTTTTGAACTCTTCCGTGTCCGTGAATTCCTTACTGCAAAAGTTAGTTGAATAGCTTTCTGGCTTTGGTTTTTGCCCTGTATTTTGGCGCAGCCCTTGTTTCTATTTTCTGCTTCTTATAAGTCTTCTGGTTAGCCACAGATTCTTTTTCTGGCCAAATCACGAATCGACATCGATCTGTTCCGAAGGATGAGGTTGACTACCTTGCGATCTAATTTTTACGCTGTCGTGATGGATTTCGAAACGATTCGCTTTTTTGTTCTTCGAGACAGCCTTCGCTGTATCACTAAACCGAAAGTTCATGAGCTGATCAAGTTGTTGACAGATGAACGCGTTGAACGCAGGTATGCTCAAACCGATAGTCTTACACGTGTATGAGTGAGCGCATCATATGCGTTGCCAGTTTATTTTCGAAACAATCTTTTTTGCTCTTATTCTGATCTAATCAATTCGACCTAATCGAACAACTAGAAAATTCAACGCAGTCAGTCATCGTTTTCTGTGATAATGTGCTTCACATCAAACAGTAACATGATTATGAATCAACAAAGCAATCATTCTATTTGTTAATGGTGCTGTTATATTCAGTTGTTATACCATTAGCAAACCAAGTATTAAGCTGTACTTTACCAAACAAACATCAAGGTTATAACTGTTTGTTCAAACAAATT
>JASCZW010010411.1:0-36885 GCA_034211315.2 Aedes japonicus
CAACGAGAGCGAGGTACTCGGACCAATGGATCCTCAAATTCGCGCGAAAAGTTTGTCCAGATTCTGTGCCGGCACGGATGATTCCTCGCGAAAACACTAATTCGATAGATGAGATTAGCCAACCCTTTTCAACGGTAGAGTTCTCTCTCGCACTCCTTTCGTGTGGCAATACGGCTCCAGGGGCTGATAGGATCAAGTTCAACTTGCTTAAGAACCTCCCAGACGTCGCGAAGAGGCGCATGTTGAACTTGTTTAATCAGTTTCTGGAACTCAACATTGTACCGGATGATTGGAGACGGGTGAGAGTTATTGCCATTCAAAAACCTGGTAAGCCCGCGTCCGACCACAACTCCTATCGACCCATCGCGATGTTATCTTGTATTCGAAAGTTGTTGGAGAAAATGATCCTTTTCCGTCTGGACAAATGGGTTGAGACGAACAACCTGCTTTCAGATACTCAATATGGTTTCCGTAGGGGTAAGGGAACGAACGACTGTCTCGCGTTGCTTTCCACAGATATTCAGTTAGCTTTTGCTAAAAAAAGAGCAAATGGCTTCTGTATTCTTGGACATAAAGGGGGCTTTTGATTCAGTATCTGTTGAAGTTCTTTCAGATAAACTCCACGCTTGTGGCTTTTCACCATTAATGAATAATTTTTTGTACAATTTGCTGTCAGAGAAACATATGAGCTTCTCTCATGGAACCTCTACAGCTTCACGATTTAGCTACATGGGTCTCCCCCAGGGATCATGTTTAAGCCCCCTTTTGTATAATTTTTATGTCAAAGACATTGACGGTTGTCTAGGTGACAACTGTACGTTGAGACAACTTGCAGATGACGGCGTAGTGTCTGTCACGGGACCCAATGGGGTCGATCTGCAAGGACCCTTACAGGATACCTTGGACAATTTGTCTACTTGGGCTCTAGAGCTAGGTATCGAATTCTCTACGGAGAAAACTGAGTTGGTAGTTTTTTCTAGGAAGCATAACCCAGCACAACCGAAGCTTCAAATTTGGGGTAAGCCGATAACTCATTCTATGTCATTTAAATATCTTGGGGTCTGGTTCGATTCTAAGTGCACCTGGAGATCCCATATTGAGTATGTGAAGCGAAAGTGCCAGCCAAGGATCAACTTTCTCTGCACAATTACCGGGACCTGGTGGGGAGCGCATCCACAAGATCTTCTAATGTTGTACCGGACAACGATTTTGTCGGTTATGGAATACGGTAGTTTTTGTTTTCAGTCAGCGGCTCGGTCGCACTTCATTAAACTGGAACGTATTCAGTATCGGTGTCTTCGTATCGCGTTAGGTTGCATGCACTCGACTCACACCATGAGTCTTGAAGTGCTGGCTGGCATGTTGCCACTCTCGGATCGGTTTACAGAATTATCTCTCCGGCTCCTCACCAGGTGGGAAGTTATGAACCCCCTGGTGATCGAAAATTTTGAGAAGCTTCTTGAGTTGAATCCTCAAACGCGCTTCATGACTTTGTACCATTTGTACATAACACAGGATGTCAGCCCTTCGCCGAATATTTCCAATCGTGTTTGCTTCTCCGATTTCGACAATTCGGTTCATTTTGATTTATCCATGAAGCAGGAGCTTCGTGGACTCCCAGAGCATCATCGTCCTATGATTGCTCCGGTGATATTTGCTGCAAAGTTTGGCCAAGTTGATTCCACTAAATCGTTTTTCACTGACGGATCTTTGATAGAGGAGTCAGCAGGCTTTGGTATATTTAATGAAATTTATAGCGCCAACCGTAAACTTCAAGCTCCTTGTTCCGTATATGTCGCTGAATTAGCGGCAATACATTTTACGCTAGAAATTGTTGCCTCATTACCACCGGATCAGTACTTCATTTTCACGGATAGTCTCAGTTCTATAGAGGCTATTCGCTCCTTGAGGCCGGTAAAGCACTCCTCGTATTTTCTCATGAAAATACAGGAGCTTCTAAGTGCTTTATCTTCGCGTTATTTTATCATCACCTTTGTATGGGTCCCATCCCATTGTTCAATTCCGGGCAATGAGAAAGCGGACTCGCTTGCAAAGGTGGGCGCTATGGAAGGCGATATTTATGATCGACAAATCGCCTTCAACGAATTTTTTACTATTTTTCGTCAACAGTCACTCGTCAGCTGGCAGTATAAATGGAGTAAAGGAGATTTGGGGCGATGGCAACATTCTATCATCCCAAAGGTGTCGAAGAAATCGTGGTTTAGCGGGATGGATGTGGGTCGAGACTTCATTCGTGTCATGTCTCGCCTCATGTCCAATCATTATTCTTTGAACGCTCATTTATACCGGGTTGGGCTGAGCGACAGCAATCTCTGTGAGTGTGGACAAGGCTATCAGGACGCAGATCACGTTATTTGGTCTTGTGCTGAGCATCGTGGTTTCAGATCGAGGCTTTATGATTCCCTTCGGGCTCGAGGTAGACAACCCAATGTGCCAATTCGAGATATTTTGGCTGTACGTGATTTGGAGTACATGAAACTCATTTATGTGTTTTTGACTAACATTAGTCTTAGATTGTAGTTAGTTTAACCTGTATGTTTATTTCAAGTTTTTTTTTATCTGTGTATGTGTGTGTGTTTTTTTTCTTTTTCAAAACATGTTCAAATCAAAAGAAAACCATAAATTGTATAGTTATAAGTGTTTCAATAATTTAGAATTTAAATTTGATGTATTAGGTAAACCATACTTTAAATTCCCACCCTCTTTCCCATCCGTAATTTGTAATTCCTATTAACCTGGAGACGGCCGCGAGTAATCGGTTTTATCCATCTAACTTTAGTTTTAAGACAAATGATGTATAAAAACATGAAAATTTGGCTCTGTAAAGTTGATTCGATTGAGCCTGTACAAATAAATGATTATTTAAAAAAAAAAAAAGAAGGGTAAAAATCTAAGCTCATGACTGCACGTACTATCGAATCAAAACGTACGTACTATCGAGGGTGCGTACTATCGAGTACGTACTATCGAGGAGTTCGTACTATCGAGGTATACCTGTATTTATATATATATATATATATATATATATAGATAGATATATATGTATATATATATATAAATATATATATATATAAATATATATGTATATATATATATATATATATATATATATATATATATTATATAATATATATATATATATATATATATATATATAGATAAATAAATATATAAAGATATATTTATATAAATATATATAAATATATATATATATACATATATATATATATATATATATATATATATATAATATATATATATATATATATATATATATATATATATATATATATAATATATATATATAAACAGCAATACAGTTGAAAAAATAAAGTTGTCCTATTTTGCTCAAAATCACTTGGTGTGTTCTTCATCAAAAATAATAAGACCCGTATTTTTTTATTTTTTTATTAGGGTGACCATGTTTGATATAGAGTCACCAGAAAAATCGACATTTTTCGAAATTTTTTATTTAAAAAAAATCATAACTTCTGAACCACTGCACGGTGGGCAAAAACGAGCCAAAAAACGGATCTTTTATGGCCGCTGGTTTCAGTCCCTTAGGATGAGCATTTCTAGTGTAAAAAATCACGAGAAATCGATTGGAGATGGTTCCAGCCACCGCACGACACGGGAAGTGGTCCATTTTGCCCGATTCTCCCCATGATTATACCTCAAACTCATATGTCATTTAGTTTTATACATTGATGTCACCAATATAACCCTCATTTGCACTGTTCTTATGTAAAATTGTCCGGAAAATAGAATGAAAATGACACTGCTTTGATTTGATCTTTGTAAGTGGTCCATTTTACCTAAATTCCCCTCATACTTGCGAAAACTTATATATCATACGGTTTAGAGAATTGGACCCATCACTATTATCCTCATTTGCACTGTACTTATGTGAAATTATCCGCAGAATCGAATGAAGATGAAACTGCTTTGGTTTGACCTTCGGAAGCGGTCCATTTTACCCGAATTCCCCGCATATTTTAGAAAACTTATAAAACATACGGTTTTGAGTACTTGGCCCATCACTATTATCCCCACTTGCACTGAACTTATGTAAAAATATCCGCAGAATCGAATGAAGATGACACTAATTTGCTTTGACCTTTCCATTTTACCCGAATTCCCCTCATACTTACGAAAACTTATATAAAATACGGTTTAGAGAATTGGACCCATCACTATTATCCCCATTTGCAC
The DNA here is from genome assembly GCA_034211315.2 of Aedes japonicus. Taxonomy (NCBI): domain Eukaryota; kingdom Metazoa; phylum Arthropoda; class Insecta; order Diptera; family Culicidae; genus Aedes; species Aedes japonicus. Next base: position 4,234 of record JASCZW010010411.1, read on the forward strand.
TGAACTTATGCGAAATTATCCGCAGAGTCGAATGAAGATGATACTGTTTTGGTTTGACCTTCGGAAATGGTCTATTTTACCAGAATTCCCCTCATATTTTAGAAAACTTATATAACATACGGTTTTGAGTATTTGACCAATCACTATTATCCCCATTTGCACTGTACGCATGTTAAATTGTCCGCAAAATCTAATAAAGATAATACTGCTTTGGTTTGATCTTTCCATTTTACCCGAATTCTCCTCATACTTGCAAAAACTTACATAACATAGGGTTTAGAGAATTGGACCCATCACTATTATTCCCATTTGCACTGTACTTCTTTCAAATTGTCCGCAGAATCGAATGAAGATTATAGTGCTTTGGTTTGACCTTCGGAAGTGGTCCATTTTACCCGAATTTCCCTCATACTTGAGAAAACTTATATAACATACGGTTTTGAGAATTGAACCCATCACTATTATCCTCATTTGCACTGTATTTATGTAAAATTCACCACAGAATCAAATGAAGTTTATACTGCTTTGGTTAGATTTTCGGAAGTGGTCCGGTTGACCCGAATTCCGCTCGTACTCTCATACTCTCATACTAACCCAACTTAAAAAAACAAAAACTGAGTATTAGTTCCCACGCTAGTTACTCACGACCATAAATTCAGATTAACGCTCAAGGCTCGTATAAGCCAGGTACCGCTCAAACAGCTTTTTGATTGGTCCACATCTCAAAACCGTATGTTATATAAGTTTTCGCAAGTATGAGGGGAATTCGGGTAAAATGGAAAGGTCAAACCAAAGCAGTTTTCTCTTTATTGAATTCAGCGGACAATTTTACATAAGTACAGTGCAAATGGGGATAATAGTGATTGGTTCACTACTCAAAACCGTATGTTATTTAAGTTTCTGCAAGTATGAGGGAAATTCGGGTAAAATGGACCACTTTCAAAGATCAAAGCAAAGCAGTATCATCTTCATTCGATTCTGCGGATATTTTAACATAAGTACAGTGCAAATGGGGATAATAGTGATTGGTTCACTACTCAAAACCGTATGTTATTTAAGTTTCTGCAAGTATGAGGAAATTCAGGTAAAATGGACTCACTTTCAAAGATCAAAGCAAAGCAGTATCATCTTCATTCGATTCTGCGGATATTTTAACATAAGTACAGTGCAAATGGGGATAATAGTGATTGGTTCACTACTCAAAACCGTATGTTATTTAAGTTTCTGCAAGTATGAGGGAAATTCGGGTAAAATGGACCACTTTCAAAGATCAAAGCAAAGCAGTATCATCTTCATTCGATTCTGCGGATATTTTAACATAAGTACAGTGCAAATGGGGATAATAGTGATGGGCCAAGTACTCAAAACCGTATGTTTTATAAGTTTTCTAAAATATGCGGGGAATTCGGGTAAAATAGACCACTTCCGAAGGTCAAACCAAAGCAGTTTCATCTTCATTCGATTCTGCGGATAATTTCACATAAGTACAGTGCAAATGAGGATAATAGTGATGGGTCCAATTCTCTAAACCGTATGATATATAAGTTTTCGCAAGTATGAGGGGAATTCGGGTAAAATAGACCACTTACAAAGGTAAAATCAAAGCAGTGTCATTTTCATTCGATTCTCCGGACAATATTACATAAGAACAGTGCAAATCAGGGTTATATTGGTGACATCAATGTATAAAACTAAATGACATATGAGTTTGAGGTATAATCATGGGGAGAATCGGGCAAAATGGACCACTTCCCGTGTCGTGCGGTGGCTGGAACCATCTCCAATCGATTTCTCGTGATTTTTTACACTAGAAATGCTCATCCTAAGGGACTGAAACTAGCGGCCATAAAAGATCCGTTTTTTGGCTCGTTTTTGCCCACCGTGCACTGGTTCGATTTTCGTTGTTTTTATATAAATTGAAAAATTATTACTTGTTGTTTTTAGTTAAAATATTGATCAAAATAATTGATGTACCTAAATTTGCTAAAATGGTCAATATATTTATTTTTATGATTTTCAAAATGTTGGACCACAACGACTATTTAGTTTTATATTTTTTTATAAAAATTCAAACATTTTTACATAACACATCAAAAAATCTCATATGTTCATCGAGCCGTTTTTGAGTTAAATTTTTTGAAAATTTAAAGTTTTTTGCCTATACACACATGGAATGAATATCATTTTCCATCACTTCAAAATAACTGCGGGAATCATTTTATTGAAGTTATCAAACTTATTCCTAATAAATTCATGATAGTTTTATTTGTGAAGTAATGTACTCATCAAAATTAGGGGAGGCTTGTCCAATCCTGACCCCATTACATGTAAGAACTATAAATCAGCCTCAAATTGTTTGAAAGCAGAGACCAACATTGCTAGGGTTTACTCAGCCATGGTTTACGCTATAACTGGAGCCACAATGGTCCGTTAGCGTCCAAATTCAGCATGAGTGCTTATAAGGATTGCAGGGACACTCATGCCAAATTTGAGTTGTAGCGTAAACCACGACTGAGTACACTTAACTCATATTTTGAATTATTCCACATTAGGGTTATTTTGAGTGAACCGAACCGAAACTAGAATACAAAAGTTTTTAGAGTGTAGAACATTTTATCTCAAATTTTGTCAATTTTGAAGTCCAAAAAACACAATTTCTCCGACGAATGCAATCTACGTTGAAATTCTTTGTGTAATGATAGCTTTCCATTGGTATTATTTAAAATTTGGCTACCAGCGCTGTCTGAGAGAATCTTGGGAGGTCGGAATTGGCCACAGGGTCCGGATTGGACCAGGCTTCGCTATATTGAGGAATTGGAGCTCAAAAAAGCTTTAGACTACAAGCAAGCGTTTCCACAGATTACCTCCAATTAAAACTCAGCATATAATTTGATTATTTAATTATTTTCATTTTTCATAATTGATCCAAAAAAAAAACATAGCAAAATTCTTACAATTTAACGCACTTTTCTTCATCTGAAAACGAAAACCGTTTCACGATAATGTGATTTTCATTTTGTGGCTTAAAGTAATGAAACGATTGTGTCACAGAGATTTGTTTTACACGAGTATAACGGTTCTTTATTTTCTTTTCCATTGCATTGTAATCTTTTTCCGAGAAAAACTCGGAACATATTCTGGAACCTACTTTAGAAACAGCCCAAGAGTAAAGTTCGTATGCAGTTGTAATATGATGGCCTTGTAAACTTGCTTTTGAAGCGTTTCGCTAGCTTTTTTTTTAATGAAATTCACACAATTTGTTACTAACAGCCGAACGGCAACATGGTTATGTTTCGTAAATTCTGCCATTGCTATGATGCTTGAAAGCTTTAAATTTTGTGCTTCATCCTTATAATATATGGCAAAAGGATGGATTGTGCATTGAGCGTTTGCCCAATTAAAACCTTGTTTTGCGCCCAGAATAACAAAAGAGTAATTTTCAGAGAAGACAGCAATTATAATGCTGTCAGTTGCTTCCAAATTAATTTTAAGTTGTTTCAAGTAGTTACCTTGATGCTCTGCAATAAAATTATGCGGAGATAATTTGCTTAATTTTTCGAAAAATGTTTCCACAAACTCTTCTGCATCCATTCGCATTGAATTTAGATGACAACGATCTGAATGCTTCTATTGTTTAAAGTCTAAGGAATCGATGTTTTCAAGAAAATTCATCAGGTCATTCTCCAGTGTCTGCGTACCCGGGCAATGATCACAGATTTTCAACCAACATTTCTTTGTAGGATTTTCACAGAGTAATTTAAAAAACAAGTCAAGATACGTTTTGAAATGGTTAGGAATAAGTTTCTTAACCTTAAGGGTTTTAAACATTAATTTTGCATTCTGATGATAAATGCATACGCAGACAGTTTCGTTGCACTTGAACCAGCCAGAATACAATTTTTTGGGCGGCTACTAGAAAACATTGAAAATCCAATTTAAAAAGTAGGATATTGCTCTTTGAAAATTAAACACGGTTCAGAAATGGTAAGTTCTTGATTTTCACATTCTAGATTCACTGCACTTGGAGTTGCTGGCTCGTTTTCTTTCTTGATAAAGCGATAAAGTCTGCAATAGCAGGTATTACAAAAGTCGGAATAGCTTTTATCCAACTTTGTTCTCCTTTCCACTGCATAACCATATAGTTTAGCAGTAGGTTTCCTGTAGCTTTTAATCTTAACATGGCAATTTGAGCAGTCGTGTTTCATTGTATTAAACGTTTCTTTAGTATGGTTTCAGTTCGGTTCACTCAATGTGGATTAATTCAAAATATGAGTTAAGTGTACTCAGTCGTGGTTTACGCTACAACTCAAATTTGGCATGAGTGTCCCTGCAATCCTTATAAGCACTCATGCTGAATTTGGACGCTAACGGACCATTGTGGCTCCAGTTATAGCGTAAACCATGGCTGAGTAAACCCTAGCAATGTTGGTCTCTGCTTTCAAACAATTTGAGGCTGATTTATAGTTCTTACATGTAATGGGGTCAGGATTGGACAAGCCTCCCCTAATTTTGATGAGTACATTACTTCACAAATAAAACTATCATGAATTTATTAGGAATAAGTTTGATAACTTCAATGAAATGATTCCCGCAGTTATTTTGAAGTGATGGAAAATGATACTTATTCCATGTGTGTATAGGCAAAAAACTTGAAATTTTCTAAAAATTTAACTCAAAAACGGCTCGATGAACATTTGAGATTTTTTGATGTGTTATGTTAAAATGTTTGAGTTTTTATAAAAAAATATAAAAATAAATAGTCGTTGTGGTCCAACATTTTGAAAATCATAAAAATTACGTATATTTACCATTTTAGCAAATTTAAGTACATTAATTATTTTGATCAATATTTTAACTAAAAACAACAAGTAATAATCTTTCAATTTATATAAAAACAACGAAAATCGAACCAGTGGTTCAGAAGTTATGATTTTTTTTAAATAAAAAATTTCGAAAAATGTCGATTTTTCTGGTGACTCTATATCGAACATGGTCACCCTAATAAAAAAATAAAAAAATACGGGTCTTATTATTTTCGATGAAGAACACACCAAGCGGTTTTGAGCAAAATCGGACAACTTTTTTTCAACTCTATTCTTTTCCCGTGGAATCGCTGTAGATATATATATATATATATATATATATATATATATATATATATATATATATATATATATATATATATATATATATATATATATATATATATATATATATATATATATATATATATATATATATATATGTGTATATATATATGTATAAATTCGAAAAATGTCGATTTTTCTGGTGACTCTATATCGAACATGGTCACCCTAATAAAAAAATAAAAAAATACGGGTCTTATTATTTTTGATGAAAAACACATATATATATACACATATATATGTGTTTTTTCGGAATAGCTTTTATCCAACTTTGTTCTCCTTTCCACTGCATAACCATATAGTTTAGCAGTAGGTTTCCTGTAGCTTTTAATCTTAACATGGCAATTTGAGCAGTCGTGTTTCATTGTATTAAACGTTTCTTTAGTATGGTTTCAGTTCGGTTCACTCAATGTGGATTAATTCAAAATATGAGTTAAGTGTACTCAGTCGTGGTTTACGCTACAACTCAAATTTGGCATGAGTGTCCCTGCAATCCTTATAAGCACTCATGCTGAATTTGGACGCTAACGGACCATTGTGGCTCCAGTTATAGCGTAAACCATGGCTGAGTAAACCCTAGCAATGTTGGTCTCTGCTTTTAAACAATTTGAGGCTGATTTATAGTTCTTACATGTAATGGGGTCAGGATTGGACAAGCCTCCCCTAATTTTGATGAGTACATTACTTCACAAATAAAACTATCATGAATTTATTAGGAATAAGTTTGATAACTTCAATGAAATGATTCCCGCAGTTATTTTGAAGTGATGGAAAATGATACTCATTCCATGTGTGTATAGGCAAAAAACTTTAAATTTTCAAAAAATTTAACTCAAAAACGGCTCGATGAACATTTGAGATTTTTTGATGTGTTATGTTAAAATGTTTGAGTTTTTATAAAAAAATATAAAAATAAATAGTCGTTGTGGTCCAACATTTTGAAAATCATAAAAAATAAATATATTGACCATTTTAGCAAATTTAGGTACATTAATTATTTTGATCAATATTTTAACTAAAAACAACAAGTAATAATCTTTCAATTTATATAAAAACAACGAAAATCGAACCAGTGGTTCAGAAGTTATGATATTTTTTAAATAAAAAATTTCGAAAAATGTCGATTTTTCTGGTGACTCTATATCGAACATGGTCACCCTAATAAAAAAATAAAAAAATACGGGTCTTATTATTTTCGATGAAGAACACACCAAGCGATTTTGAGCAAAATCGGACAACTTTTTTTTTCAACTCTATTCTTTTCCCGTGGAATCGCTGTATATATATATATATATATATATATATATATATATATATATATATATATATATATATATATATATATATATATATATATATATATATATGTATATATATATATATTTATATATTTATAAATACATATATATATATATATATATATATATATATATATATATATATATATATATATATATATATATATATATATATATATGTATATATATATGTATATATATACAGCGATTCCACGGGAAAAGAATAGAGTTGAAAAAAAAAATTGTCCGATTTTGCTCAAAATCGCTTGATATGTTCTTCATCAAAAATAATAAGACCTGTTTTTTTTATTTTCGTATTAGGGTGACCATGTTCGATATAGGGTTACCAGAAAAATCGACATTTTTCGAAATTTTTTTATTTTTGAAAAATCATAACTTCTGAACCGCTGGATCGATTTGCAATGTATTGTTTATAAATAGAAAGAATATTACTTGTTGTTTTTATTAAAAATATTTGTTTAAATAACTAATGTACTCAAATTTGCTACAATGGTAAATATATTTTTTTTTTATGATTTTTGAAATGTTGGACCACAACGGCTATTTATTTTTATATTTTTTTATAAAAATTCAAACATTTTTACATAACATATCAAAAAATCTCATATGTTCATCAAGCCGTTTATTAGTTAATTTTTTTGAAAATTTCAAGTTTTTATTTACGCACATGGAATGAGCATCATTTTCCATCACTTCAAAATAACTGCGGGAATCATTTCATTGAAGTTATAAAACTTATTTTTAATATATTCATGATAACCATGTATACAAATTTTGTTTCATTTGTGAAGTAATGTATCATCATAAGTAGGGGAGTGTGGCATGTGCATCAATAGCAGAACGCATAAGTTGCGCCATGCTGATTCAAAGTCAAAACCCTCGTCAGTCAGTGACCCATGGTAACTGCATTGCATAGACACTTTCCCATGAAAGTGTCATTTTACAGAGTCATTGTTTTATGGTTGTTTCCAAGCCATTTCGTTCCCAAGCTTAATGCATCGCGTCAGTGCTGACCATGCGGTCTCTCTCCCTCTCAATACTTTGCTCTCTCTCGCCTTTTGCATCGATAACCGATTGGCTGATAAATACATAAAGACTTCAAGTACCTCCAGTAAATAGGAGTTTAGGTTAAGCTAAAAACTGAAATAAAGAATCATTCCTAAGTTTACACTCAACTGGTGCAGTGTCCTAAATCAGTGACGATGACATGCCCACATGGCGACCAGTGACAAAAAAAAAACCGCCTTCTCCAACGCAGTGCATCAAGTTAAGCACAACTAACAATATTTGTGTAACAAGTTATAAGGGAACGTCCATTAATTACGTCACGCAAAAATTGACTTTTTTTTTAAGGCCCCCTCCCCCCCCTTGTCACGTTTTTTGTATGGACCTCCATTTTTTTTGTATGGATCGTCACGTTTTCTCAAACCCCCCCTCCATCCTTACTGCGTGACATAATTAATGGACCTTCCCTAAGTGCAAATGAGAAGATGCTGAATTTCTGCGTTAACTGATAACTACAGCAGTGAACAATCGAAGTGATAATCAGTGTGAAGCGATCAATTCCCCCAAAACTACGAAGACCAGAAAACAAGTTATAATAGTGCCCTTCGTTAATCGCCAGAATGGGGACTGTTCAATCGAAAGAATCACATTACTCCGGGGACCCCCAGGTCCAAGTTCTAAACAGGCTGGAAATTCACGCAGAGCAGCATAAGCAGCATGAATTTAGGCTCACGATAATACTTGTGATCGTCTCAGTGCAATTGCTCATAACCGTGTACAAAATCTACAAAGAACACACCCGTGCGCAGGCTCTAAAAGCTGCGAAAACGATCTCTGATCTAACTACCATTTAAAAACGGACGAAGTAAAAGTGAAGTTTGATGTGTGGAAATTAGACATTGCCGTGAAAGTTCAAAATCTGCACACAGGAACATTAGTAGAACGTTAACATTTACTGGCAATAGTTTTGTGACCCAACCATAAGAAAGCATCAACGTCGTAAGCAACGCAAAGAAAATTTTACACCACAAATGCGTGCCTACGGAAATACGTCGGGGAACAGTAAGAAATAGACTAAAAGTGCGCGAACGGGATATCAGTAAGCCCGTCGGAAACCAATACTACAACATACCAATACGAGGAAGCGAGATGTTTATTGAACGAGTGCAGCGGAAGCGAGATGATATTGTACGAGTGCAACGGAAGTGACATAATTATTTTATGAGTACAGCGGAGTTTAACCACAAGAATCACCAAAAAATTAACCGGAAGATTAGTCCAAAGCAGCAAATACGGAAGTAAGCATCGTAAACATCGAGTGAGTTTATCCATCAATTATTTTTTATACATTTATCATAATAAGCAAATCCAAATGAAAGATACATACAGTAAATTAAAATACGTGTATGAATACCTAAAATCAACAGAAAATTTAAGGTCATCGCAAAGAATATTAACAAAAAAATCAAATATAGCAAAGGATCTTATTCGGAAAATTTCCAATATTAATGAAACTTCCAATAATCCAGACGATGAATTAATATACCAAAAGGCACTGAAAATATACCAATTAATTAAGTAACTGGTAGACCAAAAAAGCAAATTAAAGCTAATTTCATTTAAAGCGGCAGCAACCGCTATTATTTTTACGAAAAGATTAAATGCCAAAATGACGTCAATTTAAGATGTATGTATGTATGTAAGGTAGCCACCATCCCTTCTACGACCTTGTCATGTATGCAGCTCCACTTAATAGCAAGATCAAATTGAGTTACCGGGTTGCATTCACAGTAACGCTGTATGAAGGGCCAAAAACGGTTGGGCGGACCCGTAAGCAGAGGCACTTACGCGAAACCCGCGGGAACATAAGATTCTCCTTCCAACGATACGATCCAACAAATCGCATAACCCAATTCGCAATACTCATTAAGCTTTCTACGGGATGGCTTGTTAAGAAGGGCGCGTCACTCACGCTGAAACTGTTGGAGTAGAATTCGCAACATCACAATCGAATCGGTAGGATAAGAAAATGATACTGTTTATTCCCTCCTAGACGCCGGTTGTCATACCACTCCATTGTCCAATTCCAGTTTGAATGATACCCTGATGCTCCCTCCCTGCCCAATATATATTCAATGTCATGTAGTAATATATGAAATATAGTAAATATTAAACTGATAAAAAATATAGTGAATGATTATTATAATAATATTTAATATAGTAAGTAAATGTAAGAATGATAGTAACAATTCCATTTGTAAACCTGAAAGTTAAGACAATAAAGTAGCTATGAGAAAAAAATTGATTCAAACATATTTTACAATACTTGGAATATCCATGGATGATCTGAAATTATATAGCATATGAAGAATAGTAAACAAAAAATTTCGAAGTGCTGTTCCGTTTCCTTGAATCACAAAAACTTTTTGTAGTGAGTCTCACAGTAACTATAGCAATTTTTATCAAATGAATTTAAATACAATAATATCATATCATTTAATATCATAACATAAAATAAAAATTTGACGTTAAAATGTGAAATAAAAATACGAGCAAACCAGTAAACTATAGTAGAATATATATCCGTAACTTAGCTGGTCATCGAAAGACTTCCGCTGTTGCAGCTTCGATAAAATTAATATCTATTAAGAATTTGTTTTCACAGTTATAGTCAAATAACATAATAAGCGTAAGTATAATATATATCTGTTATCCACTGGTTTGTAACTGAAAAAAAATTAGATATGTTTTAATTTTCGAATAGTCTTGGAAAAGCTGAAAACAGCAAACAATTAGAAGAAATACATTTTATATAAGCATGAATAATGCCAAAAACGTAGATTAAGTAAAACCAGACAAAAAAAAGTCCGATAACTCTTATTGGTCTGGATCTATAAATGGTAATAGGAAACAGGAAAGCAATGATTATACGGCATAGAATATAGATAAATAGCGAAGGGATGTGTTACCGTTTGTAACAATTTATTTTTGTATATATGTTTTGTATGTCGAATCCTGCATGTCTCTCTCTGTGTTTAAATTTAAATTTCTATTGCCAACACACAAAACCCCTAGGTTTAGTACACGATTACCACAGTTCACTACCAACTGCTATAATGTAAAAGCTTCAGGAGATGACTAGATGGAAGGTGGAGAAATGAGCTGAAAAGATAGGCTCGGGCACTTGCCAAGAAAACCTCATCGAGAGCAGACAGCTTTGAAAGTTCATCCAAAAGTTTAAAATTAAGTGTTATACAGTGACTAGCCACTCTATTAAACTTGAAAAAGGGAGCAATTTGGATCAGGTATGGTTTTGAAGAATCGTTTGGTTTTGGTGGCTAGGTGATAAATGAAAAGGACCTATAGACGTTTCTCGTTTGTCCTGTAGGACCTGTTATTCCACAAGCATAGGACGTCCGGTTTGCCAGAGACTCGTGTTGTCTGAGCATTCGACGTCCGGTCTGCCGGAGCACCCGTGAGAATCAGAGAGTACGTCCGATCAACCTGATCGGGACGTTTCTATCGCCGAGAACCCGTCAAGAAGCCACTTCGAAGGGCGCGCTATCGCCCACCATCTTCGAAAACGGGTGGCGTCATCCCACGGCCACCTGAGATCGCCATCAGTATCATTTTCCCGCCGCCCTGCTGCTATTCACCCACGTTACCCATCACCGTTTTCCGCCGCCAAGCCAATAATCGCCAGAATTTCCCGCCAGCTACCCGAAATCGGTAACAGATTCACCGTCACACGGCGCTACACCGTGCGCCATCTTCACCACCACGCCATACGCCATCTTCACCACCACGCCATACGCCGTCTTCCCCGCCATCCTCAACCGACAATTCGAGCAGTTACCGACCGGTTCGGCCAGTTAAGTACCACACACCATACACGATACACACACACACACACACACACACACACACACACACACACACACACACACACACACACACACACACACACAGTTTGTAAAAGTAGGAAAAATAAAACTAAAAAATATAATCACTAGCTTTTCTCTCATCTTACAAAATCACGAGTCCTGATTAGTAAAGTAGATAACACCAGCCGACCTTGAGACTAGACATAGTTCTCCAGATTGCGCTAGCCATCAAAAGAGGTCGATTGCTATAGCCAAGTCTACTGAGGTGTTTGAATTAAATAGTTTTGTTACGGTACCCCGGCGTAACAGATGTTATACTATAAAATGATAATACCAATTGTAATTGTATTCACATATCTACATATTGTGATCCTGCTGCAATTGTAGACGGGCCCGCTCATGCATTACTAACCTTAGATAAATTATCATAACCACCGAAAAAAAAAATATATTTTAAATTATTTAAAAATACTTAGGAGTTCCTTGGATGACCTGAAATTACAAAGAATAGTATATCTACCATATCGCTGTGCAGCTGCTATAGTGGAAAAAATAATTGATGTGATATAACCACAATGGAACTGACTCTTAGCTTCGGGTCCTGGAATCCCTACTGAGCCCTTGCGGCACGTCAAGCCGGCCAGTTCAGCGCAAGGGCCAAAATGACGTCAATTTAAGATACTACTAAAACCGCTTCCACACTCATTCCCGAGTTCGACGGAAGCAGTGACAAGTTAGAACGATCGCCGCAATTAAGGCATTGGAGACTATCATCAATAATGCAAACAAGGCAGCCGCTATTCAAGTAATTTTATCGAAACTATCGGGCAGATCAGCTGTAGGTGACAATCCACAGGAAATTAAAGAAATTATTGATGGGCTGAAAGCAAAATGTTCGACTGCCCTCCAACCTGAGGTAATTTTGGCTAAATTAGCCAACGAAAGACAAACTTCAGAATTAGCTAAGTTTACGGAGCAAATCGAAAAATTAACTTTGCAACTCGAAAATGCTTATGTTGCAGAGAAAGTTCCACTTGACACTGCGTCAAGACTGGCCGTTAGAGCCGGTACGAACGCATTGGCAAGCGGACTTAAAAATAAAGAAACTGAACTTGTAATAAAAGCCGGTAAATTCGAAACCCTTGCTGAGGCAATAGGTAAGGCAACGGAAAATGAAAAAAATCCTACAACCAATACAATCTTGTTTTACAAAGGCAACAATTACAATAACTCCAGAGGTGCACACCGTGGCCGCAACAATCGAGGCCATACTCCTCGTGGTGGCAATATGTACCACGGACGCAGTCATGGAAATCAAAATAATAACAATTCATCTCGAGGTAGAGGTGGATATGGGTATCGTAACGGATCCGGAAACAGAGGTGGTAATAATTTTCGAGGAGGAAATTATCACCCGCATAATCGTGTGTTTTATGCTCAGCCGGAAAACATGCCTGCCCCCCAACCTATGTACGTTGGGGGCATAACGAGCATGGCAGCTGGTCCAACTCAACTACCACAACAATCCAACCAGCAAGTTCCTTTACAGAACTCGCAGGTCGCACTAGCCAATATTGCGAGACGCTAAAATGTTACAATATTAGCACATCCTGCACGAATTTCATAAATATCCAGTTAACTGCCTCCAATCAAGTGTGTACTTTACTAGTGGACACAGGAGCAGATATCTCTATACTAAAAGCAAATATTGTTAATCCTAGTGAATTGGTAAATGTTGATGAAAATTGCTCAGTTTCAGGCATTACACAGCACAAGTTACAAACCCTAGGAACAATAACTACCGATATCATTTGTCCTAATAATACTTTGATACAACATAAATTTCAGTTAATTAACGAGGATTTTCCAATCCCCACAGACAATCCAGTGCGATTTATCGAAGTACATAATCATAGCTCCAATACCCGACAAACAGGCTAATACCTTAGCAAAAGCTTTAGTAGAAAACTATATTCTCATATACGGATGCCCAAATACAATTAAATCAGATATGGGAACTGAATATAAGAATGAAGTTTTTGAAAACATTTGCAAGTTATTAGAAATCCAACAAAAATTCTCAACTGCCTATCATCCAGAAACGATAGGAGGTCTTGAAAGAAACCATAGATGCCTAAATGAATATCTTAGAAGTTTTATCAATGAAGAGCATGACAATTGGGATGCATGGCTTAAATATTACACATTTTGTTATAATAGTAAACCGCATACGGACCATTCATTTAGCCCTTTCGAATTAGTTTTTGGGAAACTTCCAAACATACCGAGTCAATTTTCAAATGTAACAAGAGTCGATCCAATTTATAATCATGAATCATATTTGTACGAACTGAAATTTAGGATGCAACAAGCATCTAATAAAGCAAAAACTCTGCTAGAAAAAGCTAAAACAACTAGAATTCAAAGGCAGCAATTAGTTTCAAATCCAATTAATATAGCGATAGGAGATCAGGTTTGGTTGAAAAAGGAAAAAAGACGAAAACTGGATCCAGTCTACTCTGGACCATTCTATGTTATTGAAATAAATCACCCCAACATTAAAGTAAAAAATATTGTTAACCAAGATGAGCAAATAGTTCATAAAATCGATTAATCTCAAAATAGTTATAAATCATGATATATTTTACGTTTACAGTAACACTAGATGAAAACGATTTCAAACAATTTCCTATATAATTTACTGAATTCAAACATAACATTATAGGTATACAAAAGTTTAAGCACAAAACATAACGAATAATTTCACAATGTAAAATCATTCTTTTCAAAAGGGAGGATGAACGTTGAATATAGATATTAAGAACTGAACCATTTCTGAAACTTTTCGTGAGAGGTATTTGAAGTCGAAAAAAAAAATGATCTCATGCAACTCAATCATTTTTTCCTAAAGGAGGATGGTGTGGCATGTGCATCACACATGGCATCGAATCCTATTCAATAATAGCAGAACGCATAAGTTGCCCCATGCTGATTCAAAGTCAAAACCCTCGTCAGTCATCGACCCACGGTAACTGCATTGCATAGACACTTTCCCATGAAAGTGTCATTTTACAGAGTCATTGTGTTATGGTTGTTTCCAAGCCATTTCGTTCCCAAGCTTAATGCAGCGCGTCAGTGCTGACCATGCGGTCTGTCTCCCTTTCAATATTTAGCTCTCTCCCGCCTTTTGCATCGATCACCGATTGGCTGATAAATACATAAAGACTTCAAGTACCTCCAGTAAATAGGAGTTTAGGTTAAGCTAAAAACTGAAATAAAGAATCATTCCTAAGTTTACACTCAACTGGTGCAGTGTCCTAAATCAGTGACGATGACATGCCCACAGGAGGCTGGTTCAATTCTGACTCCATTAAATGTAAGAACTATAAATCAGTCTCAAATTGTTTAAAAGCAGAGACCAACATTGTTGGGTTTACTCAGCCATGGTTTACGCTATAAATGGAGCCACAATGGTCCGTTAGCGTCCAAATTCAGCATGAGTGCTCATAAGGATTGCAAGGGCACTCATGTCGAATTTGAGTTGTAGCGTAAACCACGACTGAGTAAACTTAACTCATATTTTGAATTAATCCACATTGCGTGAACCGAACTGAAACCTTACTAAAGAAACGTTTAATACAATAAAGCACGACTGCTCAAATTGCCATGTTTAAATTAATAGTTACAGGAAAGCTACTCCTAAACTATATGGTTATGCAGTGGAAAGGAAAACAAAGTTGGATAAACGCTATTCCTACTTTTGTAATACCTGCTATTGCAGACTTAATAGCTTAATCAAGAAAGAAAACGAGCCAGCAACTCCAAGTGCAGTTAATCTAGAATGTGAAAATGAAGAACTCACCGTTTCTGAACCGTGTTTAATTTTCAAGGAGCAATATGTTACTTTTTAAATTGTATTTTCAATGTTTTTCAGTAGCCGCCCAAAAAATTGTATTCTGGCTGGTTCAATTGCAACGCATACTGTCTGCGTATGCATTTATCATCAGAATGTTAAATTAATGTTTAAAACCCTTAAGGTTAAGAAACTTATTCCTAACCATTTTAAAACGTATCTTGACTTGTTTTTTTAAATTACTCTGTGAAAATCCTACAGAGAAATGTTGGTTGAAAATCTGTGATCATTGCCCGGGTACGCAGACACTGGAGAATGACCATCAATTTTCTTGAAAACATCGATTCCTTAGAGTTTAAACAATAGAAGCAAACAGATCGTTGTCATCTAAATTCAATGCAAATGGATGCAGAAGAGTTTGTGGAAACATTTTTAGAAAAATTAAGCGAATTATCTCCGCATAATTTTATTGCAGAGCAACAAGGTAACTACTTAAAACAACTTAAAATTAATTTGGAAGCAACTGACTATATTGTAATTGCTGACTTCTCTGAAAATTACTCTTTTGTTATTCAGGACGCTATACAAGGTTTTCATTGGGCAAACGCTCAATGCACAATCCATCCATTTGCCATATGAGCGGTTCCATATCATTTCAGCAACGAGTAATTTTCATATTTTTTGATTTGCATGAAACCTTGCATACAAGTTTTTGGGGAAGAAAAACGCCGTTTTGCATACTTGGTTCGCTATTTTGAATCTAGCCTTACTTATGAGAAGGGCCTATGAAAAATGCACATGATATCTTCAAAAAATTTTATCTCGGAAACGGTTTGTCCGATTGGTTTGGTGTCTTCGGCGAAGTTTTAGACAATTGTTGGTGCTATATGGAGAAAATATGCAGGGTAAAAAAAAAGTTTGGTTTTTGTGTTTTGAACTAAAATATAGATTTTCCCTTAAAAGTTACATGTCACTAATTTTTTAATTGGAAATGCTATCTAGTGCACAGTGGGTTGTTCTGGAGAAAAATAGGTTACAATGAAAAAAAATTTTTTTTTTTAAAAACTACAATTTTCAAAGAAGCTATTAAGAAAAGTCAAAAAAGTTTGTCACCCTAATTTTATGAAAGAACATCAAATTTTCAAGTAAAAAGTACTTCGGTAACATTGTTTTTAAATGCACTGTTTAGAAGATATTACTGCTTTAATATTGATTTTTTTGATAACTTAATAAGTTTTGGCACTTTTCGGATGTACTCCGTGTTTTTCCAGTTTCAAAAGTATTTTTTTCGGAAAGATTGGAAAATTTTGAGTTATAATGACACTGACAGCTTAAAGATTCGAGTGAAATTCGCTGCCTTAAAAGTATTTTGAAAAACAAGTTACAAAATCCCACTATCAGGAACAATGATTTCTTCCAGTTATTTTTGGTGTATTGTGTTGAAAATGTGCATTCAACTCTTGCATATCGCCTAACAGTTTAATCCATTTCAACTGGATGTGTTTATACTGTGCATATTTTCTCTCTATTGCTGAACATCGCCACAGACATCAAACCGATGAGGCAACTCGATTTCGAGATACACCTCTTTGAGAACTGCAAATGCAAGCTCCTCAATTAGCAAGATTCAAAAGAGCGAATTAAGCTTATTTTTCAGGGATGGTGATTGTGCGCAATAAAAAATAACATTATATGTTGGATATCATCAGTTTATTTTTATTCCTGTATTTTTATAAAATTATTGTTTACACAACTTTTTAAACAATATCGAATATTTTGGCATCATTGTCAGGGCAGTTTGAATAAAGCTTTGCCTTTATTGTATTTTCTGATAGAGGAAGAAATGAGTGAAATTTTTGGGTTCCTTGAGTTGTTTTTGCATTATTATATTGATTATTTAGCTGCAAAGACATATTTTCGTATTCTTCTGTAGTAGAATAACAAAATGACAACTTTGTAAGTTCTTCTTCTTTTCGTTTGTTTGCCCAATTAAACAATTCTCTTGCAGTCTTTATCAAGTGTTCGCGTTCTTTGGCTAAACTTGCTCTGGTAGCCATGCGTTTTATCGTACCTCCAATAGCATCGCATGGACCTTTTCCGTGCGATGTTGCGAAGAAATGCCATTCAGCGTCAATACCATACTTTGACTTAAATTTACAAAGACTAGAAAAGTTTTTTCGGTTTTTATACTGTTCTTTTGATGTGCACTGTTACAGTTTATATAAACGATGGATGTGATAGAAGTAATTGCACATCACTCGACCAGGCTGGGTGTTAAAAGACTGATTTTATTTTTCTCTCTTCAACATATTCTATCAAGCATGCGGTCGATGCGTACGTGACTCTTTCTGCCGCGGTCAGCATAAATCGCAATCGCCCGTTCTAGGAAATTTGGACTGTTGCGCTTTCTGCTGATCGTGCGCCTTGAAAGTATCGTTAAGGCGGGTATCCACCACACTGTGAAGCAGCACCATCTGACATAAAATAATTTTCTCTTATGTTTTTATTTTGATCAATTTGTAAAAAGTTTATCATTTTATCAATAAACAAATTAACAGCGACTGAATCATGTCTTAGTTCTTCGGAAATTATAATGAAGCTAAAATGTTTAATTTGCATATTTTCAGTATAATATATTACGAAAGGATGGATTGTGGCCTGTTGCACGTTCCAATGGTGTGATTGAACTTCATCCTGCAATTTTGCTGGAATTTTGAAGCTGTAATTTTCAGAAAAGTCACAAATAGCTAAAAATTCACCATCTTGCAAGTTTTGTTTTGTAGTTTTCAAAAAATTGGATTGTTCGGTTTTCACAAAATCATGCAGAATCAAACTTTCTAATTTTGAGCTGAAAAATGAAATTAACTCATCGGTTTGCTTTACAATAGTTTCTAAATCACATCTGTCAGTGGTAACCCATTGTTCGAATAAAAGCTTTTCAACAAAGTTTTCTTCCAGTTTTTTCAATAAACTGTCTTCTAAAACTGAGGTATCTGGGCAGTTTTTACATCTTCGTAGATGGCAATGAGTTGTCTTATTTTCGCAAAGTAATCTATTCGTTAATGTTTTTAGATCATTCAAGACATTGTATTTTTTTAAGCTATGTAGAATTAAATTGACATTTTCATGCGTAGTGCAAACGCAAACATTATTTGTTCCTGTGATAGTCAATAGTTTACATTGCCTTGGCCGGAGGCTTGCAAATGATGAAAACCCTATTTTTACATTGACGTACATTTCATTAAAGCGATTAAAAGCTTCTCTCAATGTCATCATTAACAATCTTTTCTGAACAGCTAATCTCTTATTTCCTGTCTTTACGCTAACAAAATCTCTTTGGCCTGGCATTGCACGGCTTATATCATCGTCCTCAAAAAAATTCAAAAACAGTTCATACTTGTTAGCACGTTTTCAGCACAACGCACCAAAAATCACTTGAAGAAATCATTGTTCCTGATAGTGGGATTTTGTAACTTGTTTTTCAAAATACTTTTAAGGTAGAGAATTTCACTCGAATCTTTAAACTGCCAGTGTCATTATAACTCAAAATTTTCCAATCTTTCCATAAAAAATACTTTTGAAACTGACAAAACACGGAGTACATCCGAAAAGGGCCAAAACTATTTAAGTTATCAAAAAAATCAATATTAAATCAGTAATATCTTCTAAACAGTGCATTTAAAAACAATGTTACGGAAGTACTTTTTGCTTGAAAATTTGATGTTCTTTCATAAAATTAGGGTGACAAACTTTTTTGACCTTTCTTAATAGCTTTTTTGAAAATTGTAGTTTTTTAAAAAAAAAAATTTTCATTGTAACCTATTTTTCTCCAGAACAACCCACTGTGCACTAGATAGCATTTCCAATTAAAAAATTAGTGACATGTAACTTTTAAGGGAAAATCTATATTTTAGTTCAAAACACAAAAACCAAACTTTTTTTTACCGTGCATATTTTTTCCATATAGCACCAACAATTGTCTAAAACTTCGCCGAAGACACCAAACCAATCGGACAAACCGTTTCCGAGATAAATTTTTTTGATGATATCATGTGCATTTTTCATAGGCCCTTCTCATAAGTAAGGCTAGATTCAAAATAGCGAACCAAGTATGCAAAACGGCGTTTTTCTTCCCCAAAAACTTGTATGCAAGGTTTCATGCAAATCAAAAAATACAAAAAATAAAAACTGGAAAAATTTCCCACTTGTTCGTGGAATCGCTCATATATTAGAAGGATGAAGCACAAAATTGTTGACAAGCTTCATAGCAATCGCAGAGTTTAGTATACATAACCATGTTGCCGTTCGGCTGTTTGTAACAAATTGTGTGAATTTTATTAAAAAAAAGCTACCTCACCTGAAAAATATCCATTTTTTTCTAATGAAGGCAGTCAATACAGAAATAAGATGACTGCTTTCAATTTGTGTCACATGTACAAGGACTTCGGTCTTAATGGAGAGTGGAACTTTTTTGCCACTTGCCATGGAAAAGGGCCTTGTGACGCTTTATGAGGCGTTCTAAAGCGAAACGCTTCAAAAGCAAGTTTACAAGGCCATCATATTACAACTGTACGAACTTTACTCTTGGGCTGTTTCTAAAGTAGATTCCAAAATATATTACTTGTTTTTCTCGGAAAAAGATAACAATGCAATGGAAAAGAAAATAAAGAACCGTTATACTCTTGTAAAACAAATCTCTGGGACACAATCGTTTCATTACTTTAAGCCACAAAATGAAAATTGCATTATCGTGAAACGGTTTTCGTTTTCAGATGAAGAAAAGTGCATGAAATTGTAAGAATTTTGCTTTGTATTTTTTTTTATGAATTATGAAAAATAAAAATAATTAAATAATCAAATTAAATGCTGACTTTTAATTGAAGGTAATCTGAGAAAACTTTTGCTTGTAGTCTAAAGCTTTGAGATTTGAGCTCCAATTCCTCAATATAGCGGAGCCTGGTCCAATCCTGACCCTGTGGCCAATTCCGACCTCCCAAGATTCTCTCAGACAGCGCTGGTAGCCAAAATTTTAATAGGGTATGTGTCCCTTAACTCATCCTATTTTGCAACCAGCGATCACATTCTTCATATAACTCATAAAGTTTTTAAGCTGTAAGCGAGATTCATCTAGTTATACGCTAGCAAAGATATGTTTGATAAGTCATTTTGTAGCATGTACATATCATAAAAAGTTACACAACTATTTTTATAATGCCATAAATTTTCGAGGGATGTGGATTTAATGTCGGTCTATTGGCACCAAATTGGGTCTATTCGTGGATGCAACTTCGTCCCATTCGATGGATTTGTTACTAAATGCCGTCTTTGTACGTTTTATTTTTCTAATTTTATGAATTAAGGCATTGTAAGCTGTACTGGATGTTCTTAATACAACATTTCATAACACAATCTAAAGTAAAACTGCCTCGAAACACTTAAATGATGTTCATATAGGATTTATCAGCCATTCAATAATGAAAACATTATAATTCACTATACAATGATTTTGTCACTTCGATTTGTGTTTAGATGAGCCACTCGAATATAAACAAGCGCAAGTTCATGCATTTCCACTTGAAATTTTACCAATAACAACCATTTTACTACGTTATTGATACAACAGGCCAGATTTGGGAACATACCAAAAAATATGTACCCAACATTGGGTCTACGATTTTCTTGTAAAATCATTGTTATTTTAGCTATGTAAACAGTTAGTTTGTAACGTGTAACTATTTTCTGCACATCCAGACTGCATTACTTGCTTTGTCGATTCAATTAAACCAAATTTAGATCACTTGAAATCGTGTAGATCATCTGTTCAGCATAACCAGTGAAATCACAATTCCCCAAAACTTCAAGAAACCGAAAATTACGCGGGAGTGAACAACTATAAGATGATTAATATTGTTTAAATTGCTTCGGATTACATCTATCATGCTAATAGCAACATTATTTTGTTGATTATTGCAAAATTAATGACACATTTGGTACATAGGCCGAATGAAGGAGCTAGGCTAACATTACATCTCCTTACCCTAATACCAATGGAAAGTTTTCATTACACAAAGAATTTCAACGTAGATTGCATTGGTCGGAGAAATTGTGTTTTTTGGACTTCAAAATTGACAAAATTTGAGAAAAAATGTTCTATACGCTAAAACAATTTGTATTCTAGTTTCGGTTCGGTTCCCTTAAAATAACCCTAATGTGGAATAATTCAAAATATGAGTTGAGTTTACTCAGTCGTGGTTTACGCTATAATTCAAATTCGGCATGAGTGCCCCTGCAATCCTTTTGAGCACTCATGCTGAATTTGGACGCTAACGGACCATTGTGGCTCCAGTTATAGCGTAAACCATGGCTGAGTAAACCCTAGCAATGTTGGTCTCTGCTTTTAAACAATTTGAGGCTGATTTATAGTTCTTACATTTAATGGAATCAGAATTGAACCAGCCTCCCCTACTTATGATGAGTACATTACTTCACAAAAATAAATAAATTTGTAAACATGGTTATCATGAATCTATTAGGAATAAGTTTGATAACTTCAATGAAATGATTCCCGCAGTTATTTTGAAGTGATGGAAAATGATGCTCATTCCATGTGTGTATAGGCAAAAAACTTGAAATTTTCAACAAAAAATTAACTCAAAAACGGCTCGATGAACATATGAGATTTTTTGATATGTTATGTAAAAATGTTTGAGTTTTTATAAAAAAAAATATAAAAATAAATAGTCGTTGTGGTCCAACATTTCCAAAATCATAAAAAAACAAATATATTGACCATTTTAGCAAATTTGAGTGCATTAATTGTTTTAACAAGTATTTTGAATAAAAACAAGAAGTAATCATCTTTCTATTTATAAAAAAAAATTACAAATCTCTCTAGCGGTTCAGAAGTTATGTTTTTTTTTTAAATAAAAAATTTCGAAAAAATTCCGATTTTTCTGGTTACCCTATATCGAACATGGTCAACCAAATAAAAAATAAAAAAATACGGGTCTTATTATTTTTGATGAAGAACATACCAAGCGATTTTGAGCAAAATCGGAAAACTTATTTTTGAACTCTATTTTTTTCCCGTGGAATCGCTGTATATATATATATATATATATATATATATATATATATATATATATATATACAGCAATTCCATGAAAAAAGTTATACGATCTCTCAGAATTTTATAATATTCGGTAGGATTGTTCAACATCGAAAAATATTAGACCCGTATTTTTTTATTTCGTTATTAGACTGGACCTTTCTGCGTTAGACTGGTCCAAAAAATCGTGATTTTTCAAAATCTTCAATTTTCAAAAATTTATAACTCCTAAACCGTTTAACCGATTTTAGTCATTTTTGGCCATTGTATTGGAGTTTTTTTGAATTTCCAAGCAAAAATACGAAACCTTTGAATATATCAATTTTTGTATGAAAAAAATACAAAACAAATAGTTTTTCTTGAATTTGACTGCGAGGGGCCTCAACGACTCCTTGTTTTAGTATTTTTAAATGAAAGAGCATTCAATTTTACATAACATATCAAAAAATTGGAGATGTTCTGCGTGTCGTTTTGGAGATACAATTTTTTAAATAATAAATCATTACTCTTCATTTTATACATCACCCGCCTGTAGAAACGATGAAGATGCATGGTAGATTACCATGCGTCTCCATCCAATCAAACCTATGACTAATGAAATCTATGAGTAGGTCACAGAATGTCAAGTAAATATTATATAATAAATAATATTTACTTGACATAATTATATAATATTATAGCAACTAAGACTAATGAGACTTTAGGTAGATATTGACAATTTGATTACCTAACATTCTTTTCGTTACACAGAGGGGCATTGGTATTACTATTTAAAAGAAGAACCGTTGATACGTATTGACTACCTACTGTAGATGTAGAATGTTTATCGACCTGTGAGATTGAATTGAATTGTTTCTCGGCTGTAGCGATCAGGTCTACTCGCTGACGGGAGGGAGTAGAGTGGAATTTCTAAAGCGGAGAAGCAGCAGAGTGAACAACATCTCTTTCATTTCATACTCGTCGCTCGCTTGCGTTATCTGTTATTCTGTTGCTTTCTCGCTTTAGAAATTCCGCTCTACTCGCTCCCGTCTGCAAATAGACCTGATCGCTACAGCCGAGAAACAATTCAATACCTATTGTAGTCTAGGCTGCAGTTCACTTCACTTGATCGTAGGTACAATATAAACATCATATAAAACACGGAAATTTATGTAAGAAGTTACCAGTTGAAAACAAAGTATCATATCAGAACAGTTATATCAAAGAATATCGTAAAATGAAACGTAAGTGTTCAATTTGTAGTGTATGGGTGTTGAGTTCGTGTTCCAGAAAAATCAACGCAAAATTGTACGACCATGCTGTGGAAAAAAAGGTTAAAATTGATGAGAGTAGCTCTTTCATTTGTCAAAGTTGCTACAAGAAATTGTATAAGCACATTGATACCATGACTGAAGAACCCATTACAGGACCATCCAGTATAGGCACTACAGGTATGTTATATAAAAGTTCATATAATTCTGTTTTAATTTGAATTCTTCTCTTGCAATTGTTACTGGAACATTTTTTTTTTTACATTCTTTAAGAATCGTGCGAAGCAACCAGTCACGAAACGATTGCCCTTGCAGGACCGTCCGGCATTGTTCCTTTTCCCTACCAAAGTAAATAATAAAATAGAAATTATTTGCATGATTTCCAATCAATCAATTTTTAATCAATAATTTGAATTTGATTCTAAAAGAATGTAAAAATAAAAATGTTCCAGTAACAATTGCAAGAGAAGAATTCAAATTAAAACAGAATTATATGAACTTTTATATAACATACCTGTAGTGCCTATACTGGATGGTCCTGTAATGGGTTCTTCGGTCATGGTATCAATGTGCTTATACAATTTCTTGTAGCAACTTTGACAAATGAAAGAGCTACTCTCATCAATTTTAACCTTTTTTTCCACAGCATGGTCGTACAATTTTGCGTTGATTTTTCTGGAACACGAACTCAACACCCAAACACTACAAATTGAACACTTACGTTTCATTTTACGATATTCTTTGATATAACTGTTCTGATATGATACTTTGTTTTCAACTGGTAACTTCTTACATAAATTTCCGTGTTTTATATGATGTTTATATTGTACCTACGATCAAGTGAAGTGAACTGCAGCCTAGACTACAATAGGTATTGAATTGTTTCTCGGCTGTAGCGATCAGGTCTATTTGCAGACGGGAGCGAGTAGAGCGGAATTTCTAAAGCGAGAAAGCAACAGAATAACAAATAACGCAAGCGAGCGACGAGTATGAAATGAAAGAGATGTTGTTCACTCTGCTGCTTCTCCGCTTTAGAAATTCCACTCTACTCCCTCCCGTCAGCGAGTAGACCTGATCGCTACAGCCGAGAAACAATTCAATTCAATCTCACAGGTCGATAAACATTCTACATCTACAGTAGGTAGTCAATACGTATCAACGGTTCTTCTTTTAAATAATAATACCAATGCCCCTCTGTGTAACGAAAAGAATGTTAGGTAATCAAATTGTCAATATCTACCTAAAGTCTCATTAGTCTTAGTTGCTATAATATTATATAATTATGTCAAGTAAATATTATTTATTATATAATATTTACTTGACATTCTGTGACCTACTCATAGATTTCATTAGTCATAGGTTTGATTGATGGAGACGCATGGTAATCTACCATGCATCTTCATCGTTTCTACAGGCGGGTGATGTATAAAATGAAGAGTAATGATTTATTATTTAAAAAATTGTATCTCCAAAACGACACGCAGAACATCTCCAATTTTTTGATATGTTATGTAAAATTGAATGCTCTTTCATTTAAAAATACTAAAACAAGGAGTCGTTGAGGCCCCTCGCAGTCAAATTCAAGAAAACTATTTGTTTTGTATTTTTTCATACAAAAATTGATATATTCAAAGGTTTCGTATTTTTGCTTGGAAATTCAAAAAACTCCAATACAATGGCCAAAAATGACTAAAATCGGTTAAACGGTTTAGGAGTTATAAATTTTTGAAAATTGAAGATTTTGAAAAATCACGATTTTTTGGACCAGTCTAACGCAGAAAGGTCCAGTCTAATAACGAAATAAAAAATACGGGTCTAATATTTTTCGATGTTGAACAATCCTACCGAATATTATAAAATTCTGAGAGATCGTATAACTTTTTTCATGGAATTGCTGTATATATATATATATATATATATATATATATATATATATATATATATATATATATATATATATATATATATATATATATATATATATATATATATATATATATATATATATATATATATATATATATATATATATATATATATAATCACAAGTAGAAGGCCGTGATCACCTTATTAAAAAAGATAAATTTAACTTAACTGAACATTTATTAATTAATTATTACACTTGATATTAAATCGATTAATGCTATCACTACTAAATGTCTGACAAGACTGACCGCCTGAATTGTATAGAAGGTCTTTTATGCCTTTATGCTGACCAAGCGATCTCGCGATGTCCACCGTGTCCGTTAACGCTGAGCCACGCGTCGTCTCCTCATTGGTTCTTGTCGGTCGCACGATGTGGCAAGGAAATGCTTACTGTGCACTTCTGGCGCACTCAAACGATGAGCTGTGGCCCTGGCTTGCCGTAACTCCTCCGGGGGGTAAAGAAAGGACGTCCTCGTCCTTATGATGTACTTCCTCTGAACGGATTCCTGATCCTGGGTTAGACTTCTTGGTCCTGGGTTTGTGTTGACTAATTTTGATGGTGACTTTCTTCCTGCGGATGCAAACATAAGTGATCAACACAAATATTGTGATTGAGGTTATTGATAGTCCTCCAAAGATTCCGAAAATCCAGCTGCCATGGGGGTATTGTTGTAAATGCATTGAATTAAGCTGATTCCTGGTGAAAATTGCATGATCTGTTAATGTTGAAATATTATGAACTTCAATAATGTTGCGGTTAATCCAGAGGTTTGGAAATGCTCCTTGGATTTCTTCGGTGCTATTACTAATTACTTCCTTTGTTATGAACAGTTCCCCATCTATGGTTACGATGCAATTGGAAAAGGTTACCAGATAGTTTCCTGTCAATGTCCTATTATCTGGTCCACATGTTGAGCCAATGGTGGTGTGTTTTGCGTTATTGATCAAAATTTTGTTGTCCGAGATTAAGTTCACGAAGGTATTATTTTCTCTTACTACGTTGCAATGGCTTGCTTTGCCATTCACTATTCCGTTGAGGCATTTGTCCTTCAGTAGTCTTAACTCGGAGCTTCGTTGGATCAAATCGTTTGGTTTGGTAGTTTCGAACACCTTTTTGTCTGTCCTGATGATCTGTGGTGAGAGATTGTAGATGATTGTGTCGTTTACAATCAGGGGTATGACTTGTATAACTTCCGATGGGTTTTTTCGTAATTTAGGAACTTGGAGTATGTACAGCAAAAGATCGTTTTTTAACGCTATTTTAGGTTCCACATATTCGAGTGCTTGTTCCGGGAATTGTGTGGTGATTCCTTGTTCGTGTAATAGTGATTCAATTAGAAGAATTTCATGAAGTGTTAGTAGCTTACTGTTTGGTAATGCAATTTTCGTTTTAATTATGGTGTCCTGTATCTCTTCTAGAATTTTGTTCGTTGTGTCCATGTAGAGTAGTAAAGTTAGGGAATCATATTCCTCTAGTAGAATTTTGTTTTCCAGGTTTTGGTGCTCGATGAGTGTGTTGATTGCATCCGCCATTTCCTCCATTCTGTTGTTGATCATTCTGTTTATCTTCACCTGCATGTTATTTTCGTCGATAAGCTTGTTCATTGTGTTGTTGATAATACGCAGATCCTCTGCGTCCGGGTTGCCAGCTAGCCACTTCCAAGCCGTTCCAAGGCTGTCCCAACGCCGCTGTCTCCTGGATTGAATCGGTTTCACTTGGCGCAAGTTGTTTAGTAAAGCCCTACTTTTTTGTATAACTAGTTGGGAAATTGGATGATTATTATCTATCTGTCTAGCAATTTTGTTCATCGAAATGACGTTTGTTTCTATGGTTGTTAAATTGATGGGATGTAAAATTTTAATTGATCCAGTTTGGATCCAGCATTCTCCTCGTTTTAGTAATAGTATGGGGTCGTCACTCATTTTTTTTAGTTCCAGTTCCTGTCCTCTGATACATGATAAAATAAGTATTACAATGACTGTTGAATATATCTGTAATGATAAATACGTTGATAGTATGAATAATTATTGCATCTAAGATTTTTTCAATCTTTTAATTTTTTGTTTATGTCTTTTAGTATCCTTTAAATTTCTAAATATTTTTTCTGCTATATTATGTGCAGTTGTCTGTACTGCCCGAGGTTGCGTTTTGGAACGGATGTTGGGGACTACGAATACTTCTTGGTTTTCTTCAAGATCGGGTGCTACTTCTTTACTTGAGTTTTGTTTAATTTGATTATTCTGCGCTTTTTTCATATTTATCTGGGCTTCCAAAAATAGTTTCTGTGCATTCCCTAAGACATCCTCCGGGTTTCTTATATTGTTGTGGTTAAATAATATTTCATTTGGTATAAATTTGGTTGCTGAGTGTACTGAGTAATTGTATAGGGCAACTGACAATTTAATTATAGATCTCGTATGCATGCCTCTAAATTTATGTTTATTAGTGTTAAAGATTTCGATTATTGTGGAGTGTGTACGCTCAATTTGACCATTAGATTCTGAGCAAGAAGCATATTCTAGATTTGACCCTAATTGTGCTAAAAAGTTCCTAATTTGAATTGATCGGAATGTTGTTTCGTGATCTGTTATAATTGTTGCGGGGACACCAAAGCAAGAAATGTATTTACTAAGAGCTTTTTGAACGAGGACTATGTTTTTAGATTTCAAATGAATCATTTGAAGGTGTTTCGAAAAAGAGTCTATAAGTGATAGAAAGCTGCAATGATCAATGATAAAAATATCCATATGTACGCGATCTAATGGCTTTTCTGTTACAAGGCGTGGTGAGATCTTTATGTTGTAAGGTTTACGTTCGTAATTATGGGAATTGCATATTTTACAGGAATATACATAATTTCTTATGAGTTTGTACATTTTTGGAAAAAAGTATGATCTTTTCAATTGAGCTTCTATTTCCGTAATCCCTCTATGGGCTCTGTCATGTTCATTAATTATTAATAAATTTTGTCGTTGTTCATTTTGAACGTCTTCCACTATGCATGACGTGAAAACAAAGTATCCTTTTTGGTTAAAATGTTCTTTGAATGATTCTTGTATTTTTTGGAGCAAATTTTCTGGCGCAAAAATTGCCGACTGTTTTCCATTATGAAAGGTTTTCAAGACCTGTACAATATCTGCATGGTCGTAGTTTGGTTGTGAAATTATTGTTCTATTAAAGCTTTGAAATAATGTTTCCGTTATGACAGTGCGGATATTGGAAATTTTAAAGATTAATTGATTCCTGAAACAATTTATATGCTTATCTGAGAAATGAATATAATTATCACCGGAATCTTCTGCCGAATGAACCGTGCTTGTGTCATCATTTTCCGTGGGAGGGGTGTCATCTTGTGAACTTGCATCTGAAACTAGAGGGTCTAAGTTAGCTTCGTTTGAATTAATTATACAGATATTGTTGTCATCGTATCCAGATTGTTGACTATTTTCCTTTGATTTTTCACCTGTAATGGGAGAGGCTATATTAGTATTGTTAAGGTTAGTTTCCTTATCCTTTCTACTTAAGGCGTCCGCCACGACATTACCCTCTACCTTCTTTGTATTTAACTTCGTAGTCGAAGTTTTCTAATTCTAGCCTCCATCTTAATATTTTTGAGTTTTTTACTGAAGATTTTATGAAGGTTAAGGGTTTGTGGTCGGTGACGAGAACGAATTTGTTCCCAAAGAGATATGGGCGATATTTTTCCACGGCCCACATTATAGCTAGTGCCTCTTTTTCAGTGGTCGAATAATTCTCTTTAGTTTTACTTAGCGTACGACTCCCGAATGCTATTGGTTTTTCTACATTATTTTGGGTTTGGGCTAATACCGCCCCAAGAGCGTAGTTACTGGCATCAGTCGTGAGTATGAAAGGCAACTCGAAGTCTGGGTAAGTTAGAACTTGATCTGAGGTTAAAATTAGTTTCAGTTCTTCGTATGCATTTTTATATTCTTCGTCATTTGTATTTATTGGTATGTCTTTTTTCAAAAATCTAGTGAGAGGTTTGGCAAGTTTTGCGTAATTTTGTATGAATCTCCTATAGTAACCAGTCAGTCCGAGAAACTGTTTGATCTCCTTCTGAGAGGTGGGAAGCTTCCAATCAAGAATTTTGTTTATCTTCGTTGGATCTGGTTTAATCCCTTCTGAAGTAATTATGTGGCCAAGGAATTCTGTTTCTCTTCTCAAAAATTCACATTTATCTAATTGAATTTTGAGGTTGAAATCGCAAAGTCTTTTCAGAACTTTTTCAATATTGTCGAGATGGTTTTTGAGGTTGTAACCTATGATGATTATATCGTCTAGGTAAACATAACAAATGTGGCCAATAAAATCCCCTAAAATATTATTCATCGCACGCTGGAAAGTGGCTGGTGCGTTCTTTAGACCAAAAGGCATTCTTGTAAATTCGAAATGCCCTTGAGTCGCTGAAAAAGCTGTCTTCTCTTTATGATGTGGGTCCATCTCAATCTGATGGAAACCTGATTTCAAGTCTAGAGTGGTGAAATACACAGACTTACCCAGGCTGTCTAGGATTTCCTCAATTTGTGGAATGGGGAATTTATCATTTATGGTTTTTTTCATTTAATTTACGATAGTCGATGACTACTCGTAGTTTTCGTTTGCCGGATGCATCTGTTTTTTTTTTGGTACAACCCATATAGGAGAGGAATATGGGCTGGTTGAATGGCGAATTATACCATTTTCTAACATTTCTTTTATTTGGTTCTCCACGTCGTTTTTAAAGTGGTGGGGATATCTGTATGATTTAGTGTATACCGGTTCGTTGTCTTTAGTATTGATTTTGTGTTTGATTACCATTGTGGCAGAGAGTTTTTCATTATTTTTTAAAAGGACTTGTTGATGTTTCAAAATGCTAGATATTAGTTCATCCCTCTCAAGATTTGAAAGATGTTGAGTTCGTATGAGATCTTTGATAGTGTCTGGGTTAAGGTCATTTTTGATATCAATAGGTATTGGGGAAATTGTTTCAAAATTATTAACTGTCAGCTTGAGATTTGGTAATGGTTGCAAAGTTCTGTTTGAAGTAATGATGTTGATCGTTGACCTGCCGTTTTCTGCCGTGTATAAACCTGGTTGTATAAAGGTGTTTTCATTTAGTTTCTGAAAAGTTGGCACAAACCAGTCTCCATTATTCAGTGTATTTATTGTTATTGTTTGGTGGTTAAAATTGATTTTTGACGGATAATATTTAGTAAACTTTATCTTTTTGTTGCTCAACAGGAGCGTTTCTTTTTCGTAGTCAATTTTTGCTTTGAGGCTAGCTAATGTCTCAGATCCTAAGATTCCATTAAAAAAATCGTGAAATTTTAGTTCGTAAAAGGTAAGGGGCTTAGATGTACCAGAAAAAATGTCTAATTTTCCTTTTCGTGAAATTTGGTTTGTTCCATTAACGTTTTTTATAGTCATTCGTTTAACATGAAATGGGTTTTGTATTACGTTCGGTTCAATTATATTTTTATTGTCTCCGGTATCGATGAGAAGCTTTAGTTTGGTTTCCCTATTTGGGACAGTTACCTCAATGTATGGTAAATAGTTTAAGCCGGGTCTTCCATATCGCAAGCCTGCTGAAAATTTAAATCTACTTCTTCCTCGCTGTCGTCCGATTGGCTTGCTTCGTGATTGTTAATTATTCTTTTGTTTAGGGTTAACCGACTTCTGACTGAATTATCGATCTCCATCGGTTGGGGTTGTGTATTAGAAAATTTTCTTCTCTTCATTTTTCTCTTGCAAGTATGAATTTGAGGGTTTTCTTCCTTCATATTTATCTTTTCCCTGAAAGTCGCTATTTTGATTTGAGTGCTTATGGCCACTGCTTCTGGAAGATTTTTGATTTTTATTTGGATCGTGAATGTTACTTGCTGTCACTTCTTTCGCCTTGAATTTACACAAAAAGGCGTAGGCGTCTTCTAAATCTTTGGGTCTTGCGGCTTGCGCATGACCGAAGTATGGATGGCATAGACCTGTTATGAAAGCAGCTAGCACGTCCTCTTCTATAAATTCGTTTATACCGTCCCAGTGTTTCCGGTAATTTTCTTTCTGTTTAGCAAGGGATTAAATATTCTGCATTATTTCTTTAGTTTTTGTATAATAACGGTGGATAGTCATTCCGTCCGACATGTGAATTTGCCATAATTGGCTCTTATATGTTGACAGTTCTTGCCTGTCGCCTAATGCGGTAGTGAGAATGTCTTACACTTCTTCGAATGATTGAGGGTTGCCGGCTAGGCATATTATATCCTTAGCCTTCCCTTGTATTTTATTGGTCACCGCGGTGACGTACATGTTATAGAGAACTTCATTAACATGGTCTCTAAATAAAAGTAGTGTGTTTTCGGCTGTGGTCAGCCAGGCTGATAACTGTTTCCGACTTCCATCAAAGACAGGAAGGGATTTTAGATCCGGAATTCTAGACAGATGGTCTAGATTTACACCTCTTGCGTTTTGGTCAACTAATGGTGCTACTTCGGCTGCTGCCACTGGTGGGGAATTCTGTAAATTTTCGATGGCATGTTGTTGCCGTTGTTGGTTTTCATTCAGCGTTTGAAGCTGCTGTGTAATGAAAGCAAGCTGATTATTTAGCTGTTCCATCTCTGGGGAGATGTTGAGTTTATCAATTGATGGTAATTGATATTTGATACGAATGTGCGAATGTTCGCCCGATTCGATAGATGAAATGCTATCTTCAGAGTCGGATGTTTCCTGTTTTAAAAATAGCTTCCTTGTTTGCTTCAAAGCACTAGCTTGTTTTTTAGCTTTTGGCATTCGAATATAGTCGCTTCTGATTACTTGGTATTCAGTGCTAATCTCGCTACTGTAACCTTTTCATCAATTGCGTTTGTATTAACAAAAGTTTCGTTAGGTTGAAGTTTATGTTTCACTGAGATAACACAAAACCTCTGAGACAGTGTTTCTCTTAGAATCCCACGTGTCTCTTGGATTTAAACTCTCTCTTAGAACGGTTTATGATCCAAGCAGTAGACAAAAAAAAATCGTGTTGGTACTTTTACGTTTCTCTTGGAACGCGCGAAAGCACACCGAACGAATATTCTGCTTGCTACTGGGGTAAGCGAAATTAATTACTTCCAATGCTTGCGTTTCTCTTGGAACGCGCAAATGTTGCAAAAAAAAGAAGACAAAA
>JASCZW010010412.1:0-36868 GCA_034211315.2 Aedes japonicus
GAAGCTCTTTGATTTCAAACCCATGAAAATCATTAAAAAATAAATATAAAGAAAACTAGTCAAAGTATACTAATGTACCGACACTGAAGAAAGTCTCATGGCACTACTGGTCCAGATCATGCTCCCAGTGCTAAACTTGAAACTTTACAGCGCTTCAAACTTGATGTTCTACAACATGGTTCGTATCACTAAGGCCCATTTTTTTATGTTGATTGAAATTAGGGTGGTCCCCATTTTCACAGAATTTCAAAAACTAACTTTTTATTTGCTGAAATAGACGTTTACATTTTCGTGGCAAGTAAAGTTGTAGCGCAGAAAATTTCATGGAATCTTCATGCGTATATATTTTTCGTAGCTTGAAAATTGACTCGATTTAGAGCAATTTTCCTCATCAACTAAAATACAGAAAAAAATTTTTTTTTTTGTCTCTTTTTTCTTTTTCAATCTCAACGTAAAGTTGTGTTGCGGAAAAAGTTTTAGGATAATATATTTTGCCTTAGTGTTTTTATTTCAAGTTTCTACCACCATTTTTTTTAAGGTTAAAAATTGACCAATCCTTCGTCAATATAGGGTGTACCATAGAAAAAAAGTTTTTCTGTCCTAACTTTTTTATTTCAATTTCCATCGGGGTCTGTATTCGACGAGCTGTAGAGCTTTTGAAGGTGCGTATTTTGAGGTATGGAGATTGGCTGCTATGCTTTAACCAATCAATAGTTTCAGTTTTTCTTCCAAATCCATCCCAGATTCAAACGTTAATTTTCTCAAGATACAGAAATAACATATCTCTAGTCTTCACATATGTTAAACAATATAAATTGCCCTTTCAAATAACGTCTTTTATTTTTTTGCCCCAATCATCGAAATCAAAATTTGAAAAGGGCGTATTTTTTTTAGAATTTGATTGAAACTTCAATAACTATTGATTGGTTGAAGCTAGTAAAGTTTGTATAACAATGTACGCGTCTTCAAAAGTTCTAAAACTCGTCGCAACACAACTTTACGGTGAGAGATGAAATAAAAAAGTTAGGGCAAAAAAATATGAATTTATATCTATGAAAATTCCATGAAATTTTCTGCGCTACAACTTTGCTCTAGAATGTAAACGTCTATTTCAGCAAATAAAAAGTTAGTTTTTGTATTTCTGTGAAAATGGGACCAATTCTAATTTTAATCAACATAAAAAATGGGTCTAGTGATGATGAACCATCTTGTAGAACACTACTCGCTGCAAGTTTCGTTTACTCGCCGAGAGTTACGTTTCTTCAAATTCGTGACCTGACCATAGTGCATTGTAGACGAAATAGTATATTCGTCGAGAAGGCAATAAGGTAGTTGAGTTACAGGTATTCCACTAAGAAGGTATCACTTAATAGGATTTCAAATATAATTTATGTTTTCATAATGAATATTGTTATTTAGGTTCATCTTTATTATACTTTAAAAATAAATAAATTAAATTATCTCCCATGCACATAGCTATTGTTTTACTGATTTACACTATATCAGCCTAAATGTTGCTTAAAAACTTACATTAAGACATGTTAGGCATGCAAGCTCATAGCATAAATGTAGACTGCTCCAACCAAAATTTAGCATTTGTCGCCAGCATTACATGCATATACAGGTTATAATGTAATGTTTATTTGGTCATGTTCATAGCATACATGCTTCATATCCGCATCTGTTAATATATACAGGAATAATGCTAAGAACCTGCTTCATAAAAAGCATTCGGTGCGCTTATCCCAGTATAGTACTAGATAACGACGAGACAAGGAGGTGCCTGTGTGAGCGAAAATTAGTAGACGCAGTTAACTGTATCGAACTACGATTTCAACTTAACATCATACTGATGATTTCCATTCCAGGAACAATTACATCCCATTAGTTGCGCTAGAACACGGAGCCAGTGTCAGTACAAAGGGATCCGTCTGAATCCTCCCTGATGGATGATGATTGGTCTTCAATTCTCAAGACGCATACAGAAAATATCCGCAGCATATTGAACTTACAAAATAGTTTCACTTACGCATACCAGTGTTCCGTTCATCATTTCAATAATATGACCCATATTCAAGCGGCTTATGCATAGCCACACAGATGCATTATCCAATTCCATTGCATGCCATCCACTTACTTCACACATCAGAAGAAGCTACAAAAAGGAATAATTCCTTCGTGTCAAAAATCGAAATATCGTTGATAGCATACTGCATTACAAGCGCCAAAACGGGCCATCGTTCGATAGTTATGTTGAGGCATTAATATAAGATTACTAATGTTATTTGATATTAAAACATCAGTATTCATATATTAATGTTATCATTGCCTTTCTTAAAGACATATCCGAACATACTGTAAAACATTTAGCGCTGCTTTACATGATATAACGCTGATATAATGCCACTTTGGCGCTAATTGTTTCCGTCCATTTTGGGTATTCATGTTGATAAATTACCAGCAGCGAAAATACATTTTAAATACAGTTTTTGTTAAATTAGACTGCTCAATGCAGCTGATAACAAAACACAGGTCTGTCATTTGATATGAAATAAAACATCCACTATTACATTCTGAGATGTATATCTTTCTTTCAGTGGAGGCCGTTAAATACAAAATTATATGAATATTTCATGCTAATACTGGAAATGGAGGACTATCATAAGACTGATGTAGAGAATGTTAACTTCTACAGCTAGTAGTCAACAGGGGTGGGTGGATTTCACACAACTGAGCATCTGTTAGATTGCTCGTTTTTTTACATTTACTAATCTTGTTGTTGAAGACGACTTATATCGCTGCGGAAACGTAAGTGATGTTGCTCTGCCGATTCACTTCAACTCGTTTTGCCCATAGCAGTATTGACGAGGATTAATTCAATGGTTATTGAAGCTTGATCAAGTCAAATGTTAATTGCACTGTAACAAATCCAATTTCAACATTGGCATTCCAGTCATATTAGTTTTCTTTTCGAGCAGCAAATTCTTCATCTACCTATTGTTCGCATCGTTATTAAATAGTCATAACGATAAGGAGTCGAATTGAATCACTTTCCATGAATAGCGCTAAAATGAAAGGTAATGAAGCCAACTGAAGATTCTCCATGAAGTGCTGTGCTTAAATGCCCCAGGAGAAGGCGCAAATTCCCATTTTATATCACAGTTGATAGCTGGTCGCTGGCAGCGTGAAATGCCGCCATCGACTGGGAGAAACTTATTGTCGCTTGATGCCACAGCCAGACGGAAAGAAACGGGATGGAGGCAGACAGCCAGCAACAAACGCTAAGAGGAGGAACGACAGAGAGATGTACGTCGCCTGGTGCGGCTCTGTACGTCCGTCCATTACTGGCGTATCGGTGGATTTGATTTTGCCGAGTTTCACGCTTTATCTCTGGTTCGCTTGAAATAAAGGCTGGTTGCTTGCCTCAGACAGGCCCGCAGACTGGCGACAGAGGGGAACATCGATTACAGGCTGTCTGCTGTCAAGCTGTCGGTGTCGGCATTTGCCTGCTTGGTATCTTGTACTTACCCATAATGCTGTTTCGCCTTTATATGATTAGTGATTGCCTGTATTGTTCCAGCAACAAGACGGCAGCTGGCTGGTGTGGAATAGATGTTGCAAATTATTGATCTTGGTAAATTGCGGCTTCATTCTGCCTACAAGACTAGGGCTCCTTCACACATGTATATTAAATATCGTCTGTTGTAAAGAGCCCTTCATAGTGACTATCGGTTCTCGCTGCATTGAATTGCATGGCTGCACACGAATCAAGGCACAGCAAAGGACCGGTGAAATGGCCTAAGCCTGTATGTCGCATCTGCCTGCAACAGGTGATCTCGGCCTGTGAGGAATCATTGCTCCGTTGTTTTCTCCCAAACTTCAGCCGACGATGAACTCTGGTTCCATGAGTAGTTTGTTCGACGCTTTCCACTAATGTTCCGGGAAATCGCCACGGCCAATTTGATCGTTCATTATGAACGGGAGCTGATCGAGCCGAAACGAGGAGAGTCTGCAGCAACGTGGCGAATCATTGATTAAACGATCCGAGACGATCGAGATACTGACACGGTAGTCAATGGCAGCGAGAAATACCGCTGCACGAAGCATGATGTCGCCAAAAGAATCATCTAAATAGATCGCCGAGTTATCTGAAAGACCATTTGAGATCTCGACGAAAGCTCCTTGTTCGGCGGCACGTGATGAGGTTGCCGTTACACCGTGAGCCTAGAAAACGCATTCCTTCACTGAAAATCAGATATCAAGGAAAATATTCCACCAACTTTGATCGCGTGAAAACAGCGAGTCATGCTCAACACGGCGGTGAGATTAAGACGGTTTGTCTAACCGAGGAAAATAGCGTACATTGAGCTACGAAACTGGCATCAGTTTGCCGCGAGCATTGACCTAATGACAAACGGCATCACAGCTCAATGACATTTAAACGACGATGGTTGAAATAAGACGTCATCAGATAACCGCTTAAGTAGATGACAGAGCTGTTACATTCGTTTGTTTGTGAAAGCAGGAGTTCAAGCGTGTGAATCAATAGGCATAGCTTCTTTCCTCCTTCAACCCACATCTGCTAAACAGTTGACATTTGACAAGGAAAACTAAATTGAGGCCGAAATCTGGAACTGCCTTTCAACGACTCTGTGATAAATCATTGACGAAAATCACAGTTCAATTTGTTCCACGCCAAATTCACGCCTGTTGGGTCCAAAGGAAATCGATCGATTAGCGGAAGATATTCCAAGTACTGAGCCAGCACAAGGGTTCCGAGATTTTATTTTCGCTTCCGCTGATTGCCTGAAGTTGGGCCGTCTCAGTCATCAGGTCAGCGTGTCCGCAACGCAGCAGGCCGAGGAAGAAGGTTGTGGCGGCGACTTCGGCAGACTCCGTGCGAGGTGGAACAAGGATTGCGGCACGAAAGGATCAACTGAATACCGCCACTATACGATAAACGTGGCGGCCAGATCGTCTGCCATTCCACGAGGAGTACAGCTCCATTGCTGGAATCACGACGCCAGAGATTATGTCACAGTTTTCATGGTAGCAGTTTCCACCTGACAGGATAGTCAGCGTTGTAGGTACGCAGCCTCAGTTGAATATGCGTACAGCTGAATGACATACGTAAATCATCGGTGAAATTACGAGCATTGGGAGAGTTCAATCAAATCTAGAAAAACACAACGGTCAAGTAACACTGTAAACAATGATTTACCGCTTCGACGGGAAGGTACACTCCTGCAATATGCCATTTGGCGTGGGAGCAGAGATCCCAGAAAACATTGTAGGTCATTGCCTACAAATGTTACTTTGACCTTTGACTATTTTGTCTAGAAATATCATCGTTAATTACAAACACAGTGTACCAGATCATGAATGGAGGACTATATCTGCACTTTGGTGTGCACCGCTAGGCAGTTTGTTGAACTTCATTCTGCGGATTTATGTTTGATAAGTTTTATTATATATTTTCAACTATTTTAGTGACTTTCGATCACGTTACAAATAGTCAAGGTCTTCAGCCTTTATCTGTTGTTACATCAAGCATTAAATTGAATTATAGAGTATCTGAGCATTACATTATTCAGTTTCATACTACTCATGAGTTTTGGTGCAATAGTTAGACCGCTATTTCTTGCAGGTAGCTAGGCTCATCAGTCTTCAGTATAGAGGCTCCTTTACATGAGGTAATAGGGTGGTTATGAGTTGGTTGAGGATTGATTGCGATAATGAAACGGCATTGACAAATAGATATTAGTTGAAGAAGATACGAACTGCCTAGAGACTCTAAGTTTAATAGTTAAACTTGATTTGATGTGGATTTGCACATTAGCTCTAGAATGGTGCCTACTCGCTTGATTCAGATATTAATTACAGTAGCATTATTTTTACGAGAAATTGAAAGCGCTTAGTTCTGTGCATACAAGAGTGACTAAAGCAATTATTACACTGAAAATATCTATCCTGATTCAATAGCTCTAAAAGTACCATTAATATTTACAGCAATTTTCATATATTAAAACTTCAGTATCAGATGGAGCATTACTGTTGAAAAATTCATTTTCAGAAAAAATTACTGCGGTATCAGTTTGCGAACGACATAATCTGTTCATGATAACGCGGAGCGAGGAATGTTTCATTTTCTTCATCGCGCATTTTTCGTCTTTCATTTCACAACGTTTCACCTGAATACGAGTGAAACGTTGTGAGATGAAGAAACGAAAGATCTTTCGCGATGAGAAATGAAACGTTTCCTCACTCCGCGTTATCGTGAACTTTGGATTGTATTTCGTTCGCAAACTTTGAGTACGAAGTTCCTTGGCAATATATGTTTGCAATGAGCAAAGAATAAACGTTTTCTGAAAATGGTTTTTCCAACAGTGGTATCCATCTGATGCAGTAAATTTGAAGTTTTAATATATAAAAGAATTGTACAGCAATCGTTAATGGACTTTTTAAACTTATTGAATCAGGATACGCAGGTATTTTCGGTGTAATAATTTACTTTTAGTCACTCTTTATGCACACAGAACTAAGCGCTTTCAATACCAATTTCCCGTAAAAATAATACAACTGTAATTAATATCTGAATCAAGCGAGTAGACCGTTCTAAAGAGCTATCTGTTCAAATCCACATCAAATCAGGATTGCAAGATTTGGTAAACTTAGAGTCTCTAGAAGCAGTTCGTGTCTTCTTTCAACTTTATGCTTCTATCGACTTC
The DNA here is from genome assembly GCA_034211315.2 of Aedes japonicus. Taxonomy (NCBI): domain Eukaryota; kingdom Metazoa; phylum Arthropoda; class Insecta; order Diptera; family Culicidae; genus Aedes; species Aedes japonicus. The sequence continues at coordinate 6,729 of JASCZW010010412.1, forward strand.
CAAGGTCATCTATTTTGTCCTATACCCAATGCTTTCATTATCACCAACCCGGTCAACCAATCGCAATGTGGTAACCACCTGGTACCTCATAGCAAGACGCTAAACCGGAAGATTCGATGAGCTACCTACCCCTGCAAAAATAGCGATTCTAATATTGCACAAAAAATCTCATGAGTAGTGCTAGAAACTGAATAATGTGAAGATGGCTCAAGATACTCTACTCGTTCAATTTAATGCCCTGAAAGTTTGATAACAATTGGATAAGAGGCTGAAAGTTGCCGAACTATTTTATGCGGTACAATGTAGTCGAAAAGTCACTAAAATACTTTAGTTGAAAAATATATAACAAAACTTATCAAACATAAATCCACTGAAATGAAGTTCCCAGTAAATTTTCCTAGCTGAGTGCCGGACACACCAAAGTGCTGCGAGATTATCCCGTGTAGTTTTTAGTTTTGTCCATTCAGATTTATAGTCTGGCACACTGTGTTGTTTTGTAGTGAAAAAAAAGCATTGTTGTATTTCTAGACAAAATAGTCAAAAGGTCAAAAGTAACATTTGTAAACAATGACTTCTAGCGTATTTTTCTGGGATCTGCTTGCTCCCACATACAAAATAGCACCAGAAACAGATACAGGGAGTTAGTACCTTCCCGTCAGTAGTGGATATAGCTGTGAGCAAAGTCATTGTTTACAATTGTTACTTTTGACCATTTGGTGTTTTTTTCTAGATTTGATTGGAATTGATGTTTCTTTCCCAATATAAAAGAAATGAGCCCTTTCACCGGAGAAATGATTTACCGTGTGTGTTTTTATTTTAAAACTCATTCCGAACTGTACACATATTCTATTCAGCGAAACCTTATACTAAAACACATTTATCACATCAATATTTGTTTGTCAAATTGGGCTTTGTTCTACCATAGAAAAGCGTAACCTCAATCTCACAACGTCCGTGTTCTCGAACGGTTGCTTATGGAGCATTCGCCGCCATCACTACGGCACTCCTCGTCGTCGGAATGGCGGACGGTCACATCCTTCGCCGATGCCAACACACTTTCACCACGTTTATCGTTACTCGAATTGGCGGTATTCACCGATTGATCCTTTCGATTGCCACGAATCCTTTTTGCCAGCGATTGTTCCACCTCACACGAGGGTCGTCTGCCGGGAATCGCCGCCAGCAGTTTGGCTTGCTCTTCCTCGGCCTGCTTGCGTTTGCGGATTTTCACGCTGACCTGGTGGCTGAGCGAGCAACTTCAGGCAATCCGGGCAAAATAAAATCCTCCGGAATTCACTTATTGGCAGCTCGAAGTACCCCAGAATATCTTCCACTTGTCGGTCGGTTTCCTTTGGATTGCTGAGCGTGGATTTTGGCATTAGGCACATGGGGCAGACGAGCGGATCCATTTCGTTTTCGTTATTATGATTTATCACAGAGTCTGTTGGATGAAGAGAGTTGTTGAAAAACAGTTCCCGAAATTTCGGCACGGGTATTTAGTTTTCACTTGTCAAAATGTAGCTTGTTTTTGCCAAATGTTGGGAAACAACAAAGGAGGGAAGAGAGCTATGCCTATTGTTCTACGCTTGAACTCGCTTTCACAAATACCAATGTAACTGCTTCTGTTCATCTACTTACTTGATTGTTATCGGTGGCGTCTTATTTTTCAATATCACGTCGTTTAAATGTCATTGAACAATTTTAAATTACCGTTTATCCAATACTTTTGATGGAATGTGTCTCTCCTTAACCCTCAACGGATGCCCGGTTTCATTTGCTTTCAAATGTACACTATTTTCTCGGTTAGACAAACTTCTTAATCTCTCCACCGATGTTGAGCACGGTTTCCTTGTTTTCACACAGTCAAAAGTTGGTGGAATATTTTCCTTATTGTCCTGATTTTTCAATGAAGGAATGCGTTTTCTAGGCTCACGATTCTTGGTAATTTCGCCTTCCTCGAGATCCACGATGCCACCGAACAAGAACTCGTCAGATCTCAAGTAGTCTTTCGAATGCTTCCGGGCACGTTTTGGTTTAGGTATTCTTTTAACGTCATCGCTTCGTTGTGGTTGTTTCTCGCTGCCATTGTTTACCAGTGTCAATCTCGATCGTTTCGGAACTCTTCCCAACTGATTCCTCTCTGGATTGCTGCAAACTATCCTCCGCTCGTCGTAGTTCCTCTTCGATCAGGTCCGTCCGCGGATAGCTTTTGCCTTCTTTGACATACGATCGAATCAAGTTGGCCGTGAGATTTCCCAGAACATTGAACTTGTAAAGAGCGTCAATTAGCTGCTGACAAACTGCACATACAAATTGGGGGGATTCATCGTCGCTTGGAAGGATTTGGGAGAAAAACCACGCCAGACGATGATTCGCACCTATATGGGCCAGATCCTTTTGTTGCAGGCAGATGCGACACATCTTGACGGAATGCATTTCACCGGCTCGCTTTGCTATTTGCTGAATTAAGTTGTTGGCCATGCTGAAAGATTCAATGCAACTGAAGACCGATGAGGTCTGTGAGGGCTGCTTTACAACGAACGATTGTTTATGCCTGTAGTAGTGAAGGAGCCCCTAAAATTGTTAGCCGAAACCCCGAAATTAAAAAGCTCAACCGTACCGAATTTACCAAATCAACCGAACACAGCTGCTCCTGTTCCCACCAACCAACCGCCGTGTATGATTGCACGAATTAAATGCTTTCTCCCAAACAATCCTCTTATCATATAAAAAGGCGAAAACTTTAACATTATATAGGTACAAGTACGAGATATCAAGCAGAGGCAAATACCCATTTCGACAGCAACAACGGAACAACTTTTCTTAATCCGATGTTCCCCTCCTGTCGCCAGTCTGCATTCCCCGGGCCACAATCTGAGCCATAGCCGGCGCACGACAAGCGAACCAGAATCTGCAAGCATTCTTTCGAAAGCCGTCATCCACAGCCGATACACCGATGTGGACGGACGTACAAAGAACCACACAGACGACGACGGTCCTCTCACATCTCTCGTATTCATTCGTTCCTCCGTCTGCGTTTGTTGTCTTCTGTAGTCGCATCCTGCCTCCATCCCATTTCTCCGTCTGGCGGTGGCGTCTTCAAACGTCTAATAGGACCTCCCCAGTCGATGGCAGCATTTCACGCTGCCAGCGCTATCAAACCGCTATCAACTATCATCAGAAAGCAGTGATATAAAAATAAGAAATTTACACGCCTTCTCCTGGGGAACGTTTTGCACCAACACACTTCACGCGGAGAATCTTCAGTTTGGCTTCGTGGTGGCCCCCCACGCTCATTTTTGCCCTTCCCATTCATGGAAAAGTGATTCAATTCGACTCACTTATCGTTATGACTTTGTTTAGCATAACGATGCACAGTTTCATGGGTAGATGAGAAAATGGGTACCTCGAAAAAATATAAAGACTGGAGTGCCAATATTTGAAAATTGAGCTTGTTGATGACTTACAGTTACCACCCATTGGCCTCTCCTGTCTGTTTGACTTGATCAAGCTTCAATAACCATTGAGTGTCCCTCATCATGCCACTGTATGAAGAGCCAAAAACGAGTTGGGTGGATCGATAGGCAACATCACTTATCCACGTTTCCACGGAGATATATAGAATCTTCTTCCAACAACAAGATTGAACAGTTGGTCAAAAAGCGAGCTATCTACTTGACAGTGAATTGATGATGCTCCGGTTGGTGGGGAGAAGAACCCGCCCTCTATTTACAAACTACTAGCAATGGGAAGTTAGCATTCTTGTTCTCCCAATCCAGTCTGCTTCAAAAGGGTGCTCTGATAGTCCCTCCCGTTTCCCAGTATTAGCATGAAACATTCATATAATTTTGTATTTACAGCAATTGCATAGAAAAAAGTTATACGATCTTTCAGTATTTTATAATAATTGGTAGTATTATTCCTTTTCCAAAATATTAGACCTGTGTTTTTGTTATCAACTTGCATTAGAGTGGTCCTGAAAATTTACTTTTTAAAAAACTGTAATTTAAAAAAAATGTATTTTAAACACTGAGCCGAATTTATCAACATGAATACCCAAAAATAAGACCAAGTAACCATTAAGCACCAAAAGTGGTATGATATCGTAGCATTATATCCGCATATAAAAGCAGCACTTAAATGTTTTGAAGCTCTATATCCAGATATAATGCTAAGAAAGTGCGAAATAACGTGCTTATATAGTGCAGAAGTGACAGCTCGTAAATAGCATTAGTAATGCTATATTAATGCACTCAACATAACTGTCAATTTTGATAGCCCGTTTTTGGCACTGCTAATGCTATTATGCTGCATTTATCAACTGTCTATTTCCGTTTTATTTTGAAGAATTATTCCTTTTTTTGCTTCTTCTTCCTGATGGTATTAGTAAGGTGGATAATGCATGCAATAAAGGTGGATAATGCATGCAATAATGAGCTATACATAAACCACTTAGTGTAAATTCATATTATTAGTAATGAACGGGTTTATTAGTATGCGTAAAGTAATATTTTGTAAATTCAATATACCGCGATTATTTTCTGGGTAATTCTCGCGTCTTGAACCAAGGGGTATCATCACGCATGGTTAGACGGATCCCTTTGCTTGCCCGTGCTCAGTTCCAGCGGTTCCACAGTTGTTGCCTCGGCTAATGGAGATGTAGCTGCTCCTGGAACCAAATCATCAATATGTGTGTTAAGTTTAGTGATTATCAGAAGTCCGATGGCGTAATTTAACTTTACGTCTATAATTTTCACTTTTACAAGTTTTTTTTCCACTTATTCTCGTCGATACAGGTTTTTGTTTACTCCAAATTACTTTTCAATGCTTTTGTAAACAGGTTCTTAGCATTATTTTATAGCCTTATATTAGCACTAAATGCAGATATAAAGCATGTGCGCTGTGAACATGATAAATACTTTTATGCATTATAACAGCCTTATATGCGCATATAATGCTGGCGATAATGCCAAGTTTGGCTGGAGCTTGAATGCATTTGGTGCTAAGCTAATATGAAGCTTGCATGCCTAACATATGCTAATGTAGAATCCGGCTATGCAACATTTAGGCTGGAGAGGTGCTATAATCGAGCTTTTGCTTTTCTGATCACTATGGTTACTTGGGAGGTAATTTAATTTATTTATTTTTTAAAAATAATATAAAATGAACCCTAAATGTAATATTCATTATGAAAACATAAATTATATTTGAATCCTGGTAAGTGTTACCTTCTTAGTGGAATACCTGTAACTCCAACTACTCTTGTATTGCTTATCTCGACAGATAAGGCCTATTTCAGCCCACAATGCACTATGGTCTCGTGATCACGAATTTATGAAGAAACATGCTCTCAGCGAGTAAACTGGAAACTTTACAGCAAAGCGATGTTCTGCTAAAAGATGGAAAGCTGTGGTCATTACGGCGTCTATTTTTTTCATGCTGATTGTGCTCAGGTGGTCCCCATTTCACAGAAACAAACAAAAACTAACTTCTTTATTTGCCGGAAACAGGACGTTTACATCCCCAGAGCAAAAGTTGTAGCGCAGAAAATTTCATGGAATTTTCATAGATATAAATTCATTTTACTTGAAACTTAACGTTTGAGCGATCTCTCACCGTAGGTGTTAGTGTTGCTGACGAGTTTTAGAACTTTTGAAGACGCGTACATTGTTATACAATACTTTGCCGCTAGCTTCAACCAATCAATAGTTATTGAAGTTTTTCTAAAAAAAATACGCCCTTTTCAAATGTTGATTTCTATGATTGGGGCAAAAAAATTGAAGACGTCATTTGAAAGGGCAATTTATATTGTTTAACATAAGTGAAAACTAGAGATATGTTATTTCTGTATCTTGAGAAAATTACATTTGAATCTGGGACGGATTTAGAAGAAAAACTTCAGAAACTATTGATTGGTTAAAGCTAGCAGCAAAGTCTCCATATATCAAAATACGCACCTTCAAAAGCTCTACAGCTCGTCCGAATACAATTTTACGATGGAAATTGAAATAAAAAAGTTAGGACAGAAAAACTTTTTTTCTAGTGGTACACCCTATATTGATCGAGGGAGTAGTTTGGTCAATTTTTAACCCTTTAAAAAAATGGTGGTGGAACTTGAAATAAAAAACACTAAGGCAAAATATATTACTATCCTAAAACTTTTCGCAACACAACTTTACGGTGGGAACTGAAAGCAAAAAGGGGCAAAAAAAATTTTTTTCTATGGTACACCCTAAGTTGATGAGGGAAAATTGCTCTAAATCGGTCAATTTTCAAGCTACGAAAAATATATACGCATGAAGATTCCATGAAATTTTCTGCGCTACAACTTTGCGCACGAATGTAAACGTCTATTTCAGCAAATAAAAAAGTTAGTTTTTGAAATTCTGTGAAAATGGGGACCACCCTAATTTCAATCAACATAAAAAAATGGGCCTTAGTGATACGAACCATGTTGTAGAACATCAAGTTTAGGCGCTGTAAAGTTTCAAGTTTAGGCACTGGGAGCATGATCTGGACCATAGTGCAATGTGCAGACTTCTTCAGTGTCGTGTACATTAGTACACTCGACTAGTTTTTATATTTATTTTTTTTAATGATTTTCATGGGTTTGAAATCAAAGAGCTTCCTTTTAATTTTTCCCCCTAAAAGCTTAAATTTTTCCACCCAACATATCAAAAAATTAGCATTTATGTATTTAAGTTTTTGAGCTTCCTTTTTTCAAAAATTCTATGCCTTTTAGTTTTTGCTGGCTATCCTACCACGCCTTTCCGTTATTCAAAGCAACTTGGCACCCATGCGTTTCCAGCAATCTATAATAATTGTTAAAAGTTCATTTAGTTTTTTGAGAGCCAATGGATGGACCATAAACCACATTTTTTCATGATAGGGATTCTCAGACCCCCACCCCCTTGTGTTTCTTTGTTCACACTTTTTTTAGTTTATATGGAGCATGTGTTCTGACTAACTTCCTTCCCCTCTGCACCTTTCAAAAAGGCAACGTTGTTTATGAACGGTCCGCAGTGTTAATTGATTTATCGTTCAATTTAATTACTCCATGCTTTTTGTGACTGCAGCGTGCTCTGCGCGATTGCCATACTGCAATGGTACGTACTGCATTTTTTTGCAGAATTATTCCTTTTTATGTATAGACTATTTCAAAAAGTATAAGCACACTTTTTAGAATGTTAAAAATGTATTGTTGTTTAAGATTTCAAATATTTTATTTGTCAAATTATATCAGCTCTGGTGTTTCATATTACATTTTTCTCTTCTTCAATCAAAATCTTTGATTATAATCATTCACATAAAATAACTCATACTTGTAATATTTATTAAATTTATTTTATTAATTTATTAGATTTTGTTTATCTAATAACTATTATTTTATGAGTTATGTTGAATTAAATTCGATGTATTATAAAAATCACAAGTTCATTAATTTCTTAGGAAATTGAAAATTTCGGGAAAATGTTTTTTTTTTGGGAAACGGTAGATTCAAAGTTAACTCGTGAGGTTAAATTTTTGTTTAATGTAAAGAATTTAAAATTGTTTCTACTTGATTATGCCTCTGGTAGATTTTTATAATTGGTTAGAAATTTTGAACCTTATAAATGACCAATAGTCTTTTATCTTTTGAGTGTTTGCGTGTTTATTAATTTATTAATTTATTTATTGATATAATTCCAACTGACCTAACATCTTATTGGAATGGGGAAAAGCCATGTGGCGTAAAAACCTCCTATTACTAAATCGTACGTCGTTGCTGTCTCTCTCATTCCTATTCTAACTCGAAAACACGGCACCGCTCAATAGCCATATACGCACAGTCCATATAGCACTAGGCTGGGTCAGAATTTAAATACCATTTCCCCATGGATTTTTTAGATCAATCGCGGCCTTATTGGTCCAATATTAAATGTGAAAAATTTCTGCACGATCGGTAAAACTATATTCATGCGCCCGCGATTTTAATTTTCCAAAGGATTTTCTATCGGGAATCTGGTGAGGTGAACCATGGTCCTCTAAAAATAAATCAATCCAATCATTCTCTGGAAAATTGTCCAAGGAAACTTTTCTTCTAAGTCCGCTAAACGATTCGACGCATGTGGAACGAACTATTCAGCTAAAACAGATTACTATCCCAACGAACGACCTATTAGATTATTTTTTCTAGCAGCACTGTCACCTGCTGCTGTTTGCGCGAAGCCATCACGTTGTGTGAGGCGTTAACTCAGCATGGAGTGATGGAATGACACTAGCTTAAGATTCATTATTTCGTAACGACGCTTTTTTATTATTTCGTAATGATCGTGTAGGAGCGCTGACTAACACCACTACACATCTGCAACAATAAACACATACCAACACGTACCAATACCTGAATAATGCCATTCGCTTCAACTGCAGCTCAGTTTTCTTTCACCAATTAACGTGTTATGGTGTATTTTGTATAAGCTCTAAAATGTCACGTGGAACGTATTTGTCAGAGCAGAAAAAGGGAAGATTTTGGCTTCTCGTGATTGTTATATCAGTATTCACGAAACCGCTCGTCGTTTGAACAGATCTCATAACGTTGTGTTGAATTTTTTTAAAATCTTGATGGATATGGAAAAAAAGAAAACTGGACCCAAGAAAAAGTTGTCAAAAAGATGTCAACGCAGAATAATCAACGCTGCAAGCAACTCACTCAAAAGTTGGAACCAGCTAAAGGCTGACCTTATGCTTGATGTTTCACGTTTAACAGTGTATCGAACTTTATAACTTTATCCAAACATTCGGGGACAAAAACTGAAGAAAGCACCACGACTTTCGCCCCGTCATAGAACGAATTTGACTTCGCCCGTGCTAATAAAATGACTGGTTCTATAGTTATGACACGGAGTGTAATGGACGTAGCGTTTCTACTTATATGTTTGCACAAAATTCATTTCAAAGTTTCGGGTCATATTGATTCGGATTTCAAATTCACATTGTGGAAAATTTATATAACCAAATTGTAGTCAAAATGCTTATTTGAGTCCCAACTTTCATTTTCTAGTTGGTACTGCCCTCTTTGACCCAATTGGCCAGAAGGAATCTGTGCCGGAAGAGGGGCTGTTTTACCACAATCCGTGAGACGGCGACAGATACAAATTTTTATCGGATCATGCTTTTCGACGGCTCAAACTGCCTGATGTTTCATGAATTGTCTTCTCCTAGCCTTGAAATGAACCAATGACCATATTGGCCATTCCGGGGAAATCCAGATGCCCCGGGAGAAAACATTTAGGAGGTGACGAATACAGATTTTCGCCAAAACATGCTATCTGACGGCTCAAACTTCATGATGTTTTATAAGTAGTCTATTTCTACTGCTAGAAATGGCTCAATTAATATGTTGGCCATTCCGTTTAGGATGGGCAAATACGGATTATCGCCGAATCATGCCTTTCGTCATTTCAAACTTCATGATTTTTTATTAATACACAGAAAAAAATAATTAATTTTAACAAACGTATAAAATTTCCCTTCGTTTAATTTCAAGCCAAAGAAGGCGTAGGCAACGAAATTGTTTGCAATTTTCATGCGCCATACAACAATGTTTAAAATCTTTCATACAAGAGGCTAGATTCAGGCGTTATCTGGCTCAAATTTACATGAAATATCCCATTATTTTCTGCCAAATCTAGCATTCCCTTTATGTGCATTAGATAACGCAGAAAATTCAATGTTTCTTTTTATCTGTGAGTCTACTTCTGCTGCTACTGCTTGGTTGCAATTTTGACATGTTTCGGGTGAAAACTTTATTTTCTCGTCATGCTAAACTTTTTTGCTTTTTTCCTCCTAAACTTTTTTGAGCCTACTAATAGGCGATTGTGATTGTGAAACTAGGAGAATTTAAAATTAACACTTCATTTGTTCACTTTAAAAAAAAATCATAGAAACACTTTTTCAAATTGTCATTAATAATTTCTAGTAATTTCAAATTATCAGTAGTGATTAAATTCTCTAGTGAAATTTAAAGGAATTTGCTCGAATCTACTTGTGATAATTTGAAACAGTGTTTCAATGTTTTATATATATTTTTTTTTAAAGTGAATAAATGAAGTGTTACACTGATAGGCAAAATAAAGTGCCCACCTCTTCGTTTTTTCAATTTCTCTCATTTACTTGGTTCAAACTAAAGTAAACACAGTGTAGTTTTTTTTCCTTATTTTATTTTTTATATTCTTTTTAAGTTTCACTTATGGAATACTGAAAAAAGGAGTTTTACTTAAAGAAAAAAAAAATCAATTTGTGTTGAAAAAAAAAACAGTGACAAAATAAAGTGCCCACTTCAAATATCGATATGTTTTCGATAAGTTTCCATTGGAAGACCCCTCGATTGTTTATGTTTTGATATTTTGACATGTTTTGAAGCAAACGGCTCAACCTGGTGCATTTGTATACGTGATCGCATTTGATTCAATTGAAAAAAATGGAGAACGCAGTGCTTTCGAAAGCAATTCCCTTGTGTATCCGAAAATTCAGATCGCCCTGGCAGAGGCAGGAAGCGGAAAAAGGATGCGAGAACGGACACCAAGATCATGCGCGAAATCAAGAAGAACCCGAAGGTAACTGTCCGCGAGATCCAGGAAACCCTTCAGTTATCAGTATCCGGTCGAACTGTTCGTCGCCATCTCGTAGCACAGGGGTTGAATAGCAAACTTGCCTGGAAGCGCCCATTTATCAGCAAGGCAAACAAAGCCAAACGGCTTAAGTTTGCTAAGGAGCATGCTGATAAGCCCCTAGAGTTCTGGAAAACGGTTCTCTGGACGGACGAATTGAAATTCGAGCTGTTTAACCGAAAGCGACGGCTACGTGTATGGTGCAGATCGGGAGAGGAGCTTCAGGAGCGCCACATCCAAGGCACGGTGAAGCATGGAGGAGGAAATATGATGGTCTGGGGGTGTTTTTCGGGGGGGGGGGGGGTTGGAGTGGGAAGCATTGTGAAAATCGACGGGATAATGACGGCAGATTTTTACATCAACATCCTGCGAGAAAATCTGGAGGTTTCGCTGATCCAGACGGGCCTTGAATAGAAGTTCGTATTCCAGCAGGACAACGACCCGAAGCATACTGCCAAGAAGACCAAGTCTTTCTTCCGGTCTTGTCGGATCAAACCACTGGAATGGCCTCCACAAAGCCCGGACCTCAATCCCATCGAGAATTTGTGGGCGATTCTGGGCTGGGATCCACAGCACCTAAAGAGCCTGGGATCCACAGCACCTAAAGAACCTGGTCGAGGGCATGTCGAAGCGCCTGCAGGAGGTCCTGAAGGCCAAAGGAGGACACATCAATTATTGATATGCTTTAATTTTACTTTAATTTATGTTTTCTGTAGCCTAAATGAAGTGGGCACTTTATTTTGTCAATGTTTTTTTTTTTTCATCACAAATTGATTTTTTTTCTTTAAGTAAAACTCCTTTTTTTGCAGTATTCCGTAAGTGAAACTTAAAAAGAATATAAAAAATAAGATAATAAAAAAATACAGTGTGTTTACTTTAATTTGAACCAAATAAATGAGAGAAATTGAAAAAAAACGATGAGGTGGGCACTTTATTTTGCCTATCAGTGTATCTGCATGTGTTTCGAGTAGAAGCTAAGTGAAGTATTTTTTCAGTGTACTGTAATGTATTATATTTACAATACACAATATAAAATTCAGAGAGGATTGATCGGTGTGAAAGAATTAACCTCTGGAAAGTTGTCACTTGAGACAAAGATCCATCGCTTAAAAAGTAATCTTGATTTAAATACATCGTTTGTTTCTAAACAGATCTTGCATAATTGTAAAGGGCATAAAAGAATCTAATGAACAATTCGCTTAGGGATAGCGTGAAATTAAATGTCATTTTTGTTCAAAAAGTTTGTTAATAAAATATAATTTATATTTATAAAAACAAAGGTTTAATTTCATGTTTCCTAAATTTTGCTATCACGGCTGTTCGATTTGGCATGGTATTTTTAATCAAATGAAATGAAACCAAAAAATGAATCAACATTCCATCATAGGATAAGATAATTATTCTGGTGATGCTATCTAAGTGACAATTCCAGACAAAAAAGTCAAAAGGTCGAAAGTAACATTTGTAAACAATGACTTCTAGCGTATTTTTCTGGGATCTGTTTGCTCTCACAAACAAAATAGCGCTCGAAACAAATACAGGGAGTTATTACCGTCCCGTCGGTAGTGAATATATGTAGATGTTTGCAGCCTGGCATTTCCAGGAAATTTACGTTTTAAGTCATTGTTTACAATTGTTACTTTCGACCTTTGGACCTTTTTGTCTAGAAATATTAATTGATTATTATTGAAATTTACTCATTTGGCATCGACAACCAAGCAACCAAGACAACCAAGGTGATCCAACTTGATACACACACATAATCTTCGACGTATTTACCTTTAATTCTATTATGAAAGCTTCAGGGCATCTTCAACGGTGGTCCAAATCGTGGATATGATTTATTTGCACCGGTGTTGTAAAGTTTGTTTTATACTGGATCTAGTTTGCATCATTTTAAATCTGGCAAATGTTTTGATCTATTCTTGCAGCAACTTGAAACAAGAAAAATACCGTTCCAAAACACTACACACTGCTTGAGAATATCATTTAATGAGAAAAATTTCGTAGAAATGAGGAAGGTCACGGACTTGTGACTGTTGTGGATTTTACGAGTAATCTGGTGGCAAATTCCGATTCCGAATAGTATTTCGATTGCTTGGAAATGAAAAGTAATGAAGATTTCAAAGTGTACAAACGGTTTATTGATGGCATAGCATTCGAAAATAGCTCATCCATCAATATTTTTGGAGAAGACTTTTGTATATAATCTACGATTTTTTCAGAAATCGTTTTTAAATATTATATTATTCAGTTGCATATTCGACAGCTTCTAAAAACTGAACGAACTATTTAAAAATTATTTTCTGAATAACCATGAACTTCGGAATATCTATGAAGATTGGGTGGAAATATAATGAACTTGACAGAAGTTGAGCTCTTTTTGGGAAGTTGCGAAAATTCGGCAAATAGTTGATTTTTTTATGTTCGTTTTACTTTTGTGCAAAAAATTATCAAGTAGTAAGAAGTTTAAGTTCTTCCTAAAACCTACCTAAGTAGCACACTACGGTCATAATTAGTTATAGTAACTTGATTATGACTTAGCAAATCATATTTATGTTATCTCAACCGAATGGCAACAAGTGTGCTACTAGGGTAAGTACTTAAGTAAGTAGTTCCCTGAACTATTAGAAAGTTCCCCGGAACTTCTAGGAACCTCCCTAAACATATAGGAAAATCCTTGAAATGTTTCCTAAACTTTTGAGAATGCTCCAAGAATCTTTAGAAGTTCCATGAATTACTGGAACGTTTTCAGAATAATGAATTTCTGGTTTCTTCAAGGACGTGATCCTCTTCGTTTCGACTCTTGTTTATCCACTGCCAAATTACAAATCTGTATTATCTGATATCGTTTTAATCAAATGTATACATTTACACACTCGTCTTCAGCCAAACAAAAGAGCAAACAACTCTTAACGGCAAACAACTGCTACTGGCAGTAAAAATTATTTGGTCAAACCAATCCATGGCATGAAGTTTGTGAAAAATCTACTTTTGACAGAACTGGGCTTGATTTATTGAAAATCGTACCCCGCATAAATTCCTCACAACTCACAACACCGTACTTCACTTACTTGTATTAGATAATAAATAAATAATTTTCCTTAACCCCCTAAAAGGCAACAAATCTAACATCTACCATTCTTCCCATCTCCCATTTCAGCTCCTGGACATGCTCAAGTTCTACGCCCGTTTCGAAATCAACGACGAAACGGGAGACCCGCTTACCGATCATGACATGACCCAAATCCACTACTCCAAGATCAAAGCCCTGCAGAAGGCTGCGTTTGCAAAGTTCTCGGACCTCCGGCTGTTCGCCCTTTCGAACGTAGCAAACGTCGACACCCGAGAATCTCTGGAGAAGCACTTCGGTGCTCTCGATGGCAAAAGTTTGAAGGAGATCGCCTGCTACTTGAATCTGGTGCCCGAAGAGCTCGAGGCGCCCTTCGATTGGCACCGACTGGATGAACCGTTCCTGCGGGAGTTGCTCATCTCGCGGCACGAGCGAAGAGTTTCGCAGCTGGACTCGTTGAACGAGATGCCGCTCTACCCGACGGAGGAAATCATCTGGAACGAAAACATCGTTCCAACGGAGTACTACTCCGGCGAAGGTTGTTTAGCGCTGCCGAAGTTGAATCTGCAGTTTTTGACGCTGCACGACTACCTGTTGCGGAATTTCAACCTCTTCCGGCTGGAATCGACTTGTAAGTTGGGTGTAAATTGCTCGATTCGATGAAATTCTAATGTTAGTATTTTCATATTTTCAGATGAAATCCGGCAGGACATCGAAGACGCAGTTAGCCGAATGCTTCCATGGCAATCGGAGGAAGGGGACGTTGTTTTTGGTGGTTGGGCGCGAATGGCTCTTCCGATTCAATCGTTTGCAGTCGTCGAGGTGTCCAAGCCGCATATTGGTGAAAAGAAGCCATCGCGCGTCCGTGCCGATGTCAGCGTGACCCTGAACGTTCGCAAGGAGATCCAGGATGAGTGGGAGAATTTGAGAAAGCATGACGTTTGCTTTTTGATTACCGTGAGACCGACAAAACCGATTGGCACCAAGTATGACTACAAGGAGCACTTCATACCACAGGTCGGGTTGGTTCACGTAAGAGGGTGTGAAATCGAGGGTATGCTCGATGCTAATGGGAGAGTCATTGAAGATGGAATCGAGCAGCGACCGCAGTTGACTGGGGAACAGCGAACCTTCAGGGTTTGGCTGGATTCCAACCAATATCGAGTTGATATGGAAAGTCTTCAAACGGGAGGGGATGACGTGTACGAGGAGTTCAATATAATCATGCGTCGGAAGCCGAAGGAGAACAATTTCAAAGCTGTTCTGGAGACGATTCGTCACTTGATGAATACGGAGTGCGTAGTTCCGCCGTGGTTGCATGATATCCTGCTGGGATATGGCGATCCGGGGGCGGCTCACTATAGTCGGATGTCGGACCAAGCACGGATACTGGATTTCAATGACACGTTCCTGGATATCGACCACGTTAGGGGTAGCTTTCCGGGGTATGATACCGTGGTGAAGGACACGGAAGCTTGTAAGTTGGTGCGTCCCTTCCGGTTGACGTTCGAGGACGTCCCCGAACAAGTGGACAGTAGCGACGAAGAGGACGACGATAAGAAGGTAGAGTTGCCAAAGAGGATTCTGGTCGAGCCGTACACGATTCCCAAACGTGGTCCGTATAAGTACAACGAACCGAAGAGGTATGTTCTAATGGCTAGTTTTTAACGGTTTGTCTATAGGTTGGAGGATAGCAAATCCATTTTTCTCATATACTATCGTTATATATTCAGTAGTCCTCAGAATCAGGACTCTTATGAGTATATTTACGTTTATTATCTACAATCGAAATCCTTTGTAGATGTTTGTTTAAGTTGCAAACTGTCAACAAAATTAATCAATGAAGCGTCATCGTCATCATCATCAAAATTCAAAAGAAATTTTCTCGTTAAAATTCATAATAATGTTAATGAAATTGTGTTCCGGTTTACTAGTGGATAAAAAAAATATTTTGATTTTTGAAAAACAGACAACTACTTATGAATTCTGATGATAAACTTATAATATTATAGAACCTGATCAACTGATTAGATTTCAGCAAGCAAGAATGACCAACTCATTCTCAAAAACACCAATTACCTTTTACCTTTTATCCGCACAGAAACACCATCCGATTCACGCCAACCCAGGTGGAAGCCATCAAGGCCGGTATGCAGCCGGGCCTAACACTAGTGGTCGGTCCTCCCGGTACTGGCAAAACCGATGTCGCCGTACAGATCATCTCCAACTTGTACCACAATCACCCAAATCAACGGACCCTAATCGTTACGCATTCCAATCAGGCCCTGAATCAACTGTTCGAGAAAATTATGGCCCTAGACATCGACGAACGACATCTGCTGCGTTTGGGTCACGGCGAAGAATCCCTGGAGACGGAGAAGGACTACAGTCGCTACGGGCGCGTGAACTACGTTCTCTCAAAGCGAATCGACCTACTCGGACAGGTTCAACAGCTGCAGGATTCTCTGAATGTCGTCGGAGACGTCGCCTACACCTGCGAAACGGCAGGTCACTTCTACCTGTATCAGATTATCGCCCGTTGGGAAAAGTTCCTCAATGATTTCGAAGGTAGCAAGGAGTACAAGAACGCAGCCGCCTTCGAACAAGAGTTTCCATTCACCAAATTCTTCCAAGATGCTCCGCAACCGCTCTTCCATGGAAGCACCTTTGAGGAAAACATGGAGATTGCTCACAGTTGCTACCGTTACATTTCCCATATCTTCACAGAGTTGGAGGAATTCCGAGCATTCGAGCTGCTGCGTAGTGGTTTGGATCGCTCCAAGTACCTACTGGTAAAGGAAGCCAAGGTCATCGCCATGACCTGTACGCACGCCGCCCTGAAAAGAAAAGAGCTGGTCAATATGGGCTTCAAGTACGACAACATCCTCATGGAGGAGTCCGCTCAAATTCTCGAAATCGAAACCTTCATTCCGCTATTACTGCAAAACCCCATGGATGGATACAACCGTTTGAAACGGTGGATCATGATCGGAGATCATCACCAGCTTCCACCGGTCATCAAAAACATGGCATTCCAAAGTATTCCAACATGGAGCAATCGCTCTTCACCCGATTGGTTCGATTGGGCGTTCCGACGATTGACCTGGATGGACAAGGTCGTGCCCGGTCTAGCATTTGCGAACTATACAAATGGCGATACACTAAACTCGGAGATCTGGATCACATCACTCAATGGACAGAATATCTCAACTGCAACCCGGGTTTTGCGTACGACTATCAACTGATCAACGTAGACGATTTCAACGGAGTGGGTGAGTCGGAACCCAATCCCTACTTCTACCAGAACCTGGCCGAAGCCGAATACATCGTAGCAGTGTTCATGTACATGCGAATGATCGGCTACCCGGCCGAGAAAATCTCCATTCTGACCACCTACAACGGCCAGAAGCATCTGATTCGAGATGTGATCGATGCCCGTTGCGCTGACAACCACCTGATTGGGAAACCGCACAAGGTCACCACTGTTGACAAGTACCAAGGTCAGCAGAACGACTACATTCTGCTGTCGTTGGTCCGTACGAAGACAATCGGACACATTCGCGACGTGCGTCGTCTGGTGGTGGCCATGAGTCGTGCTCGGCTTGGCTTATATATATTTGGACGAGTATCGCTGTTCAAGAATTGCGTCGAGTTGCAACCGGCATTCAAGTTGTTGACGAAACGTCCGCTTCAATTGCACCTTGTCGGCGATGAGACGCTTCCGAGCATCAGGAAGGTGGATGACAAGACGGGGGAAAAGAAACCTATCGTTATCAAAGATATGACCGACATGGCCCAATATGTTTACAAATTCTACATGAATAAGGTCAATGTAATCCGTGATGAGATGGTAAGTTGTCCGCATCAACATTTTTGATAGTTAATCCAATACTTATTGTTTTTTTACCCATTAGGAAAAGATGAAAGAGCTCTACGAGCAGCAGCAAAAGGAACTGGCTGCGAATCAATCGGCTGAGGAGGAAAAGTCGGATTCGGGTGTTGCTAAAGAGCAGAAAGCGCAGGAACAACCGAAGGAGTTTGTTGCAATTCCAATTTGTAATTTGGTGGACCAGTTTGATCAGCAGCAAGTGGCGCAGAAGAAGCGCAATAAGAAAAAGGGAGGAATCCTTGGGATGCCGGTGGCAAAGAAGGCTGCAGTAAAGGAGAAGAGCTCCGATGAAGTGGAAGAAAAGCAGGCTGCTGCACAGGAAACAATAGATGACGAAGAACAAGAGGACGATGACGAGAAAGATGGAAAGGAAGTCTCAGAAGAGCAGCCTGAAACCATGGAGACAGAAGCAACTGAAACGGGCGAAGATAACGAAACATGCGAAGGCTCAAAGGAGATGGAAGCAACTGAAGAGGGGGATAAGGAGGTTGACGACGATTCCAAGGAGACAAAAGCATCTGGTGAAGAGGAAGGTAAGGAATTAGGCGAAGATAAGGCCTCCGAAGGACAACAAGAGTAAGGAAGTAAAAAAATTCATTGCACACCGTTTATATCAGTTCAATTCTTCATTGATTCAATAAAAGTATTAGAGTATTCATCAATACACGTGGTATTTTTTTAAGGGATGATGATAGAGAAATTTTTCTTTTGTTTTTCCTCAAGTGCAAACACGTATTCTACACTCTGAAAAATGTTTATGTTCAATTTACGTCAAATAATTGGTGATTTTCGTTATCCTATTCGTTATTCCTATTTTATAGTTTTAACAATATGTCGGATGGTAAAGGGCCAAATAACAACATGCTGAATTGGCAGTTAAGTTTGAAATAAAAAATGGCAACTTTCACGAACAAATTTTTTGCTGTACTTTATACCAAAAAGTTGGTTTATAATTCAGACCGAGTGCAGACAATAAAAAATCTTGCACTGACAATATGTGATAATGTAGAGGTTGTATATTGAAAATGAGAATCAACTATTCGATAACAATAAGATAAAATGTGATAACATATCTGACATTCGAAATATAGTTTTGACTATAAAGCAAATTTTTTTTTGTTATGCGGGTATATATACCGGACAACGCAAAATCATACAATCTGCCAACCCTGAAAAATGTCATAAATTTGAGCAATTGATGGGGCACCACTTGTATTTGTACAAACTTGAAGTAAACAGCGCAATTGAAGAATCCAAGTAAAGCTAAAGTGAGGTTAAACAACGTAGTATCTAAAACTGAAATTGATAATAACTTTCTGGCTATTTTTCAAACTGTATGGAATTGGTTAGAAAGGTAATTATCGTCGATTTTCCTATTTTTTTTTGTCACTAATTACTTAGCTTAGACAGCTCGAAAAACCATTTTAAAAGAGCAACATCTACGACATTTAACCTCACTTTTGCGTCACCTGGATTGCTCCATTGAGGAATCCAACTTGAAAGAAGAAGAAGACACCGAGTGGTGATAAGTCTGACAGCTCCCAATGTTAACATAAAGTATAGGACGAAACTTTTAAAATGCTTCTAGAAAATCAAATGAAATTCTAATTAAAAGCGGTTTTTTGTATGATGTAAGAAAAATCCAAAACTGCACAATTGGGGCATTATTTTAATTTTATTTTTATTTAGCTGAAAATGTCTTTATTGAGAAGTTTTGGTTTTTTCTTACTGCATACAACAAACCGCTTTTAATTAGAGTTTCATTTAAATTTTCTAGAAACATTTAAAAAATTTCGTCCTATACTTTAACAGATTTATCACCACTCGGTGTCTTCTTCTTTTTTCAAGTTGGATTCTTCAATAGGCTAAAAAAAAGATTCGGTTTCGATGTTGGTAGTTTGTTTTGATTCCGTTTGAAGATATTCATTAAAAAGCATAGTGAAAAGTGCCGTGTAAAAAACGAATTGTTTGGAGCGAAATTGTGGCAATAACTCGCTGGTACTCGTACTAACCTAAAATAATGTAGCCATAGCCTCAACAACAGCTAAAATGGTTTGTACTACAATTTCGGGACTTAATGTATCATTTTTAAAAACGATAATTGATAGTGCTGTGAAATACACGTTGAAATAGTGGTCTTATGCTCGGCACTGTTCAGAGAAAGAATTTTGTTCATTTTTAGTAATCCAAACGGCAATGAATAATACACCGAAAATACTTACATTTACTCAATAAGGAAGTAGAAAATCCCTTATTTGTTCATAATTGGCTTTTGTCAAAACAATACTTGATCACAATACTTGCTCCTTAAAAGTGAATCAAAAGTTAACAGTCCGTTTGGCTGCATAAGACAATTGTTGTCCGGTCTATATACAGTGTTGGAACTAGTTCCAACTCAGGTTCAAAAACGAATTCGATACTAGCATATGTAGTGTTCGACCAATCGAGAAAAACCCTTTCTGAGCTCAGTCTATCGATGAAACATTGTACAGAGGTTTGAAGCAAGAATAAATGCTTTGTTCGTGGTCTTTTGATTGCAGACAGTGAGATAACCAGACGTGTTACTTGAAGATATTAAAATCCGAAGGTCTTATATAGTATAATAATTTGTGAACATTACAGCATAGACCACTAGGTCCAGAACAAATACGATTTTTTTTCTTGGCTCAATCAGTACTACACTGATAAAAAATCAAATAATGAAAATATTAATTCAAAGTTATACCTTTTATTTGCTACCGCCACATCCATTTCATATCAAATAACATAATTTTTATTTGTGTTTGACTTGTAAAGTATTATTTTTATACATATTTTCCATTTTCAAACCCAATGGAAAATATGTGTCTCACCTTAGGGCTGAAATGTATTAGATTTGCCACATATTATTTATTGGGTTTTGGATTAAAAAAGTCAAAATGGCGCTCAAAAGTTTTTCGTCAGTTGTGCTGCAATGACAAATTGCTACAGGTTTTATCAGGTATATAAAATAATGAATAATCGACCTTTTTTTCTCAGATACAGTTGTGTTCATTATTGTTTAAGCGTATGAAATCCAAGATAAAAATTGGTGCACCAATTGCAACGGGGATATCACAAGTAAAACTAATCAGACCGAAGCGCAAATCAATTGTCAAAACAAAAAAAAAGTAATTTTGTTCTGTTTTGTCCATACTAAAACACATTCGTTTACATCTCGACACGATTTATCATAGCATGCACCTCGGCGCAACGCGGGCCAATCACTATGATAAATACCATATTTCCTTCTATATAGAAATTATGTGTCAAAGTTGTGATTTGTATCTCTCTTTTCGATGAATACCACATTTCCTTCTTTATAGCAAGTATGTGCCAAGCTTATGATTTTCATCTCTCGTTTTGATAAATATCATGTGCCATCATATAAACGTTATTAGATCTGTTGCATCAAAAGCATAAGAATTTCGTTATAGTTTTTATTGGAACTTCCTCTTAAAGTTTATAACCATATCGATTAGATATTATTAGTTAACTGTTATGGCAAAAAATTGTAAGATTTTCAAATACATTTGTTATGAATATTTTTATCCGTGTAGCACATCGGTCCCAAGCTCGGTCCCACACGCTCAAAACACCCTTTCTTTCGTTCGTATTACTATCCCTTTTTTTCACATGAAAAAGTTAATCAATTTTCGTAAAAAGTGGATCTACTAAATTTTTGACTTGATCCAATTTTTACGAAAATTGATTAACTTTTCCGTGTGAAAAAAAGGGATAGTAATACAAAAAAAAGAGAGGGTGTTTTGAGCGTGCAGCAAATCAAAACAAAGGCGCAAATATGTACAGCAAGGTGTTGGCTTCAAGGTGTACTTCGGATCAAGGGGTTCTACAACAGTGAACCAATTTCAATAAAAACATAGATCAGTGCACGGGCCCTAACCTCAATTCCGTTTTGACATTTTTGGGTGGTTTGTTTTGGTTACTATCTTTTTTGTTTTGATTCCCAGAGTGAACAAATTTTATTACTGGTGCAGGATCGTTATTCTAACGAAACAATTTTTTAAGTTTGAGAATTAAACTCAAATTAATAACTATGGAATCCATTGGAAAGCTGTCGAGAGTTGTCGTACTTGCGAATAAGTAACCAAAACAAACCACCCAAAAGTGTCAAATTTTTGTCGGACTGAACCGACTGACGTTTGCGTGCACTGATCTATATAAACATACAGTGTTGCCAGAAGGGCCAAAAATATTTTAGAGGTAAGAATGTCAAATGCATGAAGGGGCGAGACATTGCAAATTCTATCACTCCTCCTCAATGGTTAGACACCTCACCTTGACTTGGTCGCTCACCAAACAGTCCCAACTGTTCCGCAAACTGTTGATGCTTCACGAAACCCAACGGTTTCGTGAGTACGTCTGCTGCCATCTGATCCGTAGGGCAGTACCATAGACTAACTCTAAGACCAGTAGGTCCATACAAAAACGATTTTTTTCTTGGCTCAGTCAGTACTAGAACATCGTCCCAAGCTCGGTCCCAAGCTCAATAATGCACCCCTTATAATGAACTCACATGAACACACTCTCAAATATTCTGTCAAAATAACACAGCAAATCAAAACAAAGGCGCAAATATGTATAACAAGGTGCTGGCTGCAAGGTGTAATTCAGACCAAGGGGTTCTACAACAGTGAACCAATTTCAAATCGCTAGTTGCATATTGATTGCTGGCAGTACTGAAGCAGCACCTCTCCTCTGTCGCACAGATCTCGAACAAAATGATGCTTGGTGTCGATTTGCTTTGAGCGCTTGCTAGATCTCTCCGAACGGGCAAAGTTCAGGCATCCCTGGTTGTCTTCATTAAAGGGTGATACGGTCAAAATTTGGTCAAGGGAAAACGCGTGTAAATCGGTGAAATCGTTTATTTAAAACATCAAATTAAATTTCTTTTTCAAGTTCAATTAGTATAAAATTCAGGAAAAATATTCAGTTAGGCTTCCGCTTTTCCAAATCCGAATTGCCGGGCCTTACGCTTGACCCCTGCCATCAGATTTTGTACAGCCACCTTGTCCACTTTCTTCGCCGCAGAAAGCCAGTTTGCCTTGAACTGCTGCTCGTCCTTAGCAGTTTTTTGGTCTTCTTTAGGTTCCGCTTGACAATAGCCCAGTATTTCTCAATTGGGCGGAGCTCTGGCATGTTGGGAGGGTTCTTGTCCTTGGGAACCACCTGCACGTTGTTGGCGGCGTACCACTCCATGGCCTTTTTACCGTAATGGCAAGATGCCAAATCCGGCCAAAACAGTACGGAGCAACCGTGTTTCTTCAGGAAAGGCAGCAGACGTTTATTCAAACACTCTTTCACGTAAATGTCTTGGTTGACAGTCCCGGAAGCTATGAAAATGCTGCTTTTCAAGCCACAGGTACAGATGGCTTGCCAAACCAGATATTTCTTTGCGAACTTTGACAGTTTCGTGTGCTTGAAAATATCTGCTACCTTCCCCTTCCTTTTGCCGTATAAAACTCCTGTCCCGGAAGCTGCTTGTAGTCGGCTTTGACGTAGGTTTCGTCGTCCATTACCACGCAGTCAAACTTCGTCAGCATCGTCGTGTACAGCCTCCGGGATCGCGCTTTGGCCGTCGTATTTTGTTTATCATCGCGATTTGGAGTCACTACCTTCTTGTAAGTCGATAGTCCGGCTCGTTTTTTGGCTCGATGCACGGTTGTAGACGATACACCCAGCTTATTTGCGGCATCTCGGAGAGATAGGTTAGGGTTTCGCTTGAAACTACCGGCAACTCTCTTTGTCGTCTCAGCGGCTTCCGGTTTTCGATTTCCCCCCGATCCAGACTTCCTGGCTGTCGACAAACGTTCCCCAAACACTTTAATTGCATTTGTAACGGTTGATTTGGCAATTTTTAGCGATTTTGCCAACTTTGCGTGCGAGTAGCTCGGATTTTCGCGATGCGCGAGCAAAATTTTGATACGCTGCTCTTCTTGCTTGGACGGCATTTTGACAACTGGAGAGTGAATTCCAAAATCAAAATAGGAGCAACATTCTACACACACACCTTCAAAATCAGGGGTGTTCAGGTTTTTTAAATGCAAAATTGAAAGAAATACGTCAAGTTGATATTGACCAAATTTTGACCGTATCGCCCTTTAATCACTGTTGGTTTCACTTGTTCTTCGCCAAAATCTTCTAGGAGTCGCCTCAGCCATAAAACTTCTTGGCACGCTTCGGCCAGAGCGACGTATTCGACCTCCACCGTCGACAGCGTCACACAACTTTGCCGACGGCTCACTCAGCAAACTGCTCCTCCTCCGTAGTACACCACGTAGCCCGTTGTTGACTTCCGGGAACTCTTGTATCGCACCACGCGCTTTGCAGCGGTCCAATCCGCCTCCGTTTGTGCGCTAAACTTCCGGCCTAGAATCCCAACCCTCGTTGCAATATCTGGACGCGCACACACCGGTACATAGAGAAGTGCGCCGACCACGCTCCTATACTTCGTGCCATCTTTGAACGGTTTGCTCTCAACCTCCTCTCTCAGATAGCCCTGATCCATGGGTGTTCTTGCTGTCTTCGCTTCGCTTAGACCTACTCGTGAAACCAGCTTGTCAATGTAGTTGACCAAACTATCACTGAACACGTTGTTCTCCCATCGAACTTCCAGCCCTAGGAAGTGCTTGACATCACCGAGTTTGACAATATCAAAGT
The DNA here is from genome assembly GCA_034211315.2 of Aedes japonicus. NCBI lineage: Eukaryota > Metazoa > Arthropoda > Insecta > Diptera > Culicidae > Aedes > Aedes japonicus. The sequence continues at coordinate 31,039 of JASCZW010010412.1, forward strand.
GATTACTCAGCTGCTTCTGAACACGAGTTAACTTTGCCTCGCTCTCTGATCCGACGAGAAAATCATCCACGTACACGATCATGTACACCTTTTTGCCATTGCTGGTTGTTAGGAATAGACACGGATCCACTGAACTTGCTTGGTATTTCTTCCTATTTCTTTCAGAACACCGGTTAACTCCGGTTCCAACAACGAGCGGACTGTTTCAGTCTATGAATACTTCTTCGAAGCCGACACACAATCTCCTCCTCACCGCGAACTTCGTACCCGGGTGGCTGACGCATGTTTATTTCCTCTTCTATGTCTCCGTAGAGGTACGCGGTGCGCACGTCCAAATGCTTCACTATCATTTCCTTCTTCGCAGCCAGAGACAGTAGGACTCGCAGTGTGGCGTGCTTGGTCACAGGAGCAAAAACTTCATCATAATCAACGCCGTAGCACTGCGTGAGCCCCTGGGCAACAATCCGCGCCTTATAGCGTACCACTTCGTTGGATTCGTTCCGCTTCACTTTGTAGACCCAACGGCTGCCTACAACTTTCTTGCCCTTCGGAAGTGGCACCAACTCCCACGTCCCATTCTGCTTGTGCGACTGGATTTCACTCTCCATCGCTGCCTCCCACGACACTCGTTCCGAACTGGACACTGCTTGCTGGAACGTCGCTGTTTCTTCTACCTTCTGCATGACAACGCCTACCAAATAATCTGACAATCGACTTGGTAGCACGCCCCTGGTCCGACGACCTTGTCGGCTCTCATCTCTGACTTTTTCACTGCTCACTTCGTCGTCTTCGCGCTCGTCTTTCACTATAAGAGGGTCTACATCTGGATCGGGATCGTTCACATCGAAATAGTCTTCACACTCACTATCTTCATTCGCCAGTTCTTCATTTTCTTCTTCAGCGTTAGGAAACACTACTGGTGGATCGCCACGTTTCTGTTAGGAAACGCTGTTGGCCGATCACGCCACGTTTCACGGTAGGCAAATCGAAATGCTGGCTAAGCAGTTTTAGATAATAAATATGGTCGAGCCGCGAGGCTCGTCCTCTTTTTCATCGTGTGGTTCGTATAGTTAGGTTGGTAGTATCAGTCCGGTATTTAGTAGTTAATAAAGTGTTAATAGAAGTTAAAGTTTTTAAAAAGTGAAGTTCGAATCCGAAATTCCTTACTGGCGCAGCCGGTAGGATCAGTGAAGCAAGTGGTGTTACGAAACGAGTAGTTTTAAAGTGACTCGCCGCAACCGAAGAACCAAAGCTGGTCACGCTCAGCATAAAGTTGGATATATCAACGACGCAGCGACACCAACGAGGGAAACAACCGCGAGCAGTCCGCCACTCATCACGCCTACCACCCCACCACGGATCGGATGCTACCAGGTTTTATACTGTAAGTACTTAGTTTTTCTATTTACAATAAAGTGTGAAACATGCCAGAAACTAGAACTAGTGAAATTGAGCAGCTCAAAGCGCAAGTCGCTGAGCTTAAAGAATTGGTCAGAGGCGGTGGTAATATTTACCAAGTGCCAGACCCTATCAAACAATTGTCGGAATTCACCGGCAACAAAAAGAGCTGATAATATGGCTCGACGAGGTCGACCAACTATACAGTTCATTTAAAATTAAAGGGAGAATGGCTCTCCCGATACCATGAACGCCTACTACGTGCAGGCTATAAAAACAAGATAAAGGAGAAGCACGGGTAACACTGTGTGCAAACGGTAACCCGAGCACTATCCCAGAAATAAAAAGAGTGCTCATGCAGCACTATGGTGATCGAAGAGATATTGCCACTAACCTAAATTTACTGTTCACCTTAAAGAAGGGTGACAGATCCCACCAAAAGTTTTTCAACGAAATGAAAGAGTTGGAGATGCGAATAAACTCAAACCTTCAACTTAACCTGCTCACAGCAGTGCAACTTTTACAAAAAATTGTGATTACCAAATATCTGGATAATATTAGTGAACCTTTAGCTAGTATAATTAGAAGCACTAACCCAAGTAATATAGAGGAGGCATTCCAGGCAGTGACACTTAACCAAAACGCTGAAATAAGAAAACCATTTGTGAAATCCACTTCACAATCGTTCAAACCTAATTCCAACAACAAGAATAGTACATATATACCGAAACAAGACGCCGGCCCTTCTCAACAAAAAACAACCAAACAACCATTTAAATCACCATACACTCGCCCAAAGCAAAGAGTGGAAGTGAATACGAACCTCGTACAGTCGGACGAGGAATCAGATTACAATGATCACAGTAATGTGGACGACGATGACAACGACGACAACGAACATGAAATTGATGACGCAACTCAACTAGATGAACTAAATTTTCAGACTGTCAAATTAAAACACAGACAGACTTAAATTTTATACCGTACTTACGGGTTCCCACCACAAAAGGCTTTTTAAACTTTCTAGTGGACACGGGGGCCAACAAATCGTATATCAATCCCGAACATGTAAAGTCAGCAAAGAAGGTTGAAAATCCTGCTATGGTGACTAATAAAAATGGTAAATTTCTGATTAAACACGTGGTTAACGCTAACCTGTTATCAGAAGCTTTTGATGAGAAATTACCTTTCTACGTCTTTAAATTTCATACGTTTTTCGACGGCCTTATAGGCTACGAAAATTTAGCAAGAATGAATGCGTCAATAGACACCAAAAGCATCAGCTCACTATAGGAAGTAAGAGCTATGCATTTGCAAAATATATTCCCACATCTATTAATTCTCATGAAACAAAAGAAAATATAGTCAACATATGTACTACGACGAATGGTCCGTTTCTCATAAAGAACGAAATAAATCTCACCTGTGGCGTTACTGTGCAACCTGGACTGTATGAAGCCCAAAATAATGAAGCCCAGGTTCATTTATCTTTTCCAAACCCAATATGGCGTATAGTTTAACCCCTTTTCAAAATGATTACTATATGATGGAACAATCGAATCGAAAGGGCGATTCAAAATTTAAACTTAACTTTCCTTCCGACCATCTTAGTGATGAGGAAGTTAGACTTCTAGCAAAAAACCCTGCAACCATACAAAAGCGTATTTTTTAGAGAGGACCAACGACTAAGTTTTACTCATGAAGTAAAGCATAATATTGAAACGATTGATGAAAAACCAATTCATCAGAAAACTTATAAGTATCCTTATCATTTAAGGGAGGAAGTGTCAGCCCAAATTGATAAATTACTTGATACTGGCATCATTAGGGAATCTTCATCCCAATGGACTTCGCCTATCTGGGTCGTCCCCAAAAAATCTGATAATTCTGGTAAAAAGAAATATCGAATTGTTGTGGATTACCGGAGATTAAATGAAAAGACTCCTGCTGATAGGTACCCGATACCTGAAGTAAGTGAGATTTTAGACAGGCTGGGAAAAGCTCAATACTTCTCAGTTCTGGACTTGGCAAGTGGATTCCATCAAATTGAGGTGGACCCTAAGGATATCTCAAAAACTGCATTTAACGTTGACCACGGTAAATACGAGTTCGTTCGTATGCCGTTTGGGCTGAAGAACGCGCCTGCGACTTTTCAGCGGTTAATGGACTCAGTTTTGAGGAAACATCTCGGAGTAAGATGCTTTGTCTACATGGATGACATAATCATCTTCTCAACATCCCTGCAATCGCATCTACAGGATATTGCGAAGGTACTTCAGACCTTGCAAGAATCAAACTTAAAGGTACAGTGCGATAAATCGGAATTTCTAAGGAAGGAAGTCGAATTCCTAGGTCATGTTGTGACGACCGACGGAGTAAGACCAAACCCTCGGAAAGTGGAAGCTGTGAAGACTTGGCCTCTTCCCAGAACCCCGAAAGATTTGAAATCATTTTTAGGAACCGTAAGTTATTACAGACGGTTTATACCGCGTTTTGCTCATATTGCAAAACCACTTACATCCAAGCTTAGAGGAAATGCTAAGAGCTTTGAGATCACTCCTGATTTCGAGCAAGCTTTTTCGAGATTGAAAGAAATAATGGCTACAGATCTACTTTTTAGCCTATCCAAACTTCGATTTACCTTTTATTTTAACCACAGACGCATCCAATGTTGCGATTGGAGCTGTTTTGGCTCAGTCTCGTGGACGGGAAAGAACGACCAATTGCGTATCTTTCCAGAACATTGTCGAGAGCTGAGGAAAACTATTCAGCTACGGCAAAGGAACTTTTAGGCATATACTTTGCCGCAAAGACTTTTCAGACCATATCTATATGGAAGAGAGTTCGTCATCTACACTGACCATGAACCATTGACTAAAGAATTAAAATTAACTGACGCTGACCGGTCGAGTAACTCGACAAAGACTTTATTTGGAACAATTCGATTTCAAAATAATCTACAAAAAAGGAAAACAGAACGTTGTGGCGGACGTGACTTTCAAGAATTTCAAGACCCGAAATTAATATACAGGAATTGCAGAACGAAATATTCGAAAACAATGCAGTTTACGGACCAGACTTTATCAACAGGTATAAAAATCAATTATTGATCAAGGTTTCAAATGATCAGAAAAAGAGCCCTTATTTAAAATGCAGTATATTCCCAGGCCAAACAAGACACGTCTTTCATAAAAGTAATTATTCGGATGATGACCTGATGCAGCTTCTTAAAGCATATCTTGATCCCGGAGCAACGAATGGTATTTTTGCCCCGGTGGAAATAGCACAAACCTGCGAAAGACTGATAAGACTAAATTTTAATAAGATAAAAGTTCATTTTTCGAATATTAAACTTCCGGACTTAGTTTCTTTACAGGATCAACAGGAATTCATCAAGAAGAGCCATAACTACAACCATCGTGGTTACAAAATTACATACAGGGAGGTTCAAAAATCTGTTTATTTCCCAGGAATGCTTGGAAAAGTTAAAAACTTCATAAGTAATTGCGAAGATTGTAAGTTTTCCAAGTACGAAAGGAAACCATTCAAAATACCAATATCCAGAAGAGTCTATGAGAAACCGTTTGAGAATATTTTCATTGATGTCTATGTAAAAGAGACCGAAAAATTTCTCACGCTCGTAGATTCCTTTTCAAAATTTGCTCAAATTTTCAAAATCACTCATGAAACCACTGACGAATTAATTGAAACTCTTATAAAATATTTTAAAATATTTGGGCTACCGAAACAAATAACATGCGATCAAGCACCAGGTTTCCATAATTCAAAATTTAAAAAATTCTTGGAAGATCAAAACATTCACTTACATTTTGCCAGTTACAGCAACAGCAACGGAATTGTGGAACGTTTTCATAATACCCTGCTGGAGATGTATCTCGCAAACAGAAGAAAAATGGAAAGATTGACTCTGTATGAGGGACTCTCTCGTTACAGCACTTTATAATGACGCCAAACATTCTGTAACAAATCTCTCCCCAAGAGAGATAATTTTCGGAACCTCCACATCTTTAAACATAGACGAAATTAATCTTTCAAAACAAAGAGTCTTGCAGACGGCAAGAGATAACATAAAGAACTCGGTTGATAATCACAATGCAAAGCTACCCACCTTGTATTGTGATGAATTCAAAACATTGACAAAACAAAACATTTTAGTGAAAGGAAAAGCGAAGCCAACTCTAGCGGGCATCGTTATAGATTAATAGAAATCAAGACACAAACGGACAAGACAGTTACTGACGAAAAAGACATAAAGACCCACAAAAAATACATTAAAAACTAAGACAAGGTTCAATTTCAAAATTATTTACAGACTTTGCCTATGGGCAACATCAGGACAGACGGACATTCTCATACATGACCTAAACAAAATCCTTTGGCAATAGTACCCCTTGGACCAGCTAGGATAAGT